>WAAB01000317.1:36933-63671 GCA_013389865.1 Piaya cayana
AGAGAGAGAGAGCCCTCTCTGCACTGGCTTTTAGCTGCTGCTCAGAAGTTTATTTTATTACCTTCAACACCAGCTTACACCTGTTTTGAGAGTCTAAATCATCCACCCCCATTGTTGGGAAATGGCAGCTTCGCAAATAAACCACGTACTTCTATCATCACCTCCTGAACACAGGACATATTAAGATGTTTGTTTCAGTAAATATGAGCGCTGTCAAGATGGCCTGGTTAACTGACGTAGGGCCTGGGAGCTGCAGCAGAGTTCAGTGCCTATTGTGTGCACACGCTGTTTACCTGTTTCAGGACCAGAGTGAGTGAAAAACAACACTTCCGTGCCCTGAAAGCCATAAAAAAACAAAGAACAGCTTTCACTTGGCAACTGCCTAATCCTTTATCCTAAAGGCAAACTAGCTCTTCTGCCCTTCTCTCCTATTCTACAGATAGAAAGTCCGCTCCACAGCCACCTTTAAACAGCGAATAACCCACAGAGGTTGAGATGTTAAGTAGAAAAACACAGTACAACAGCGTGAGAGTAATACCAAACAACACTGTGCTTTAGAGCAGCCTTTAAAAAAAGGGAAGGAAAATCAACCCCAAACTTTATTTAGAAGAAAACTTCCAGAAAACAAAACTAGTCTGTTTGAATGAGGTGTTACACTGACAACATACTTATTAAAGACAGTTCTCGTTCTCCCAAGGTGTAATCTCGTTTCATACTGCACCCTTTATTCATTGCTTTCATCCTTACAGAGAGGCTGCAAAGCTCCTCTTCTGCGATGCCATCAAAGAAGAAGTCCTCATTGAAGATGGGATTTCTGCTTCGCTTTATAACAGTGCTTCTCTGCTTCTGCGTTTTCCCTGGCACCAGGGAGAAGGTGATGCAGCAGTTTATGTTTTTGGGCTCGACAGAGTCATCGTATAAACCCTCCGCACTGATGAGGCGGATGCGCAGCCTTTGGTTCTCGGAGCAGTACTCGGCCGACAGCCTCAGCAGGCCCCCCTTGTCCATCAGCACGGTGCTCTCGCCCACCAGCCTCTCCCCGCTGCAGGCCAGGTCCAGGGGAAAGATGGGAGAGCAGGACAAGCTAAAGCTCCTCATGGCCAGCAGCCCCTCCGAGGCCCGTCTGATGGCGCTGGGGCTGTTATCGGTGGAGCTGCTCTCCTCTGTAGAGAGGGAATTGTTCCTGGCCACGCTGGCTTTGCTCTTGCCTTTCAGCGCTCGGCACAGCAATCCCTCCTGACTCTGCCTTTTGCTCAGGGAGCAGGATCGGGGAGGTGACCTGCTGAGAAGAGGGGAACTGAAAGGCGAGGAGTCGCTGGAGGAGGCGGTGTCGCTGTCGCAGGCGCCCTGCCTCTGCAGAGAGGGGTGCCTGGGGGGCAGCCGCACCGAGGCGAAGCTGATGGCGATGGGACTGGACACGCTCCCTTTGCCGCTGAAGGTGTTCGCTCGGGACCGAGACAGCATCAGGCTGGGCAGAGCAGCGCGTGAGTCCCCGTGGAAGAGACTCTCCTTCCTCCGGGTGTGCGGGCTCTCCAACAAGGTGCAGAAGCCGTAAGAAGTGGGGGCTCTGAGCAGGTGGGGCAGGGAGAGAGCCGCTTGGGACTGCGGGTCCGAGTTGGTGCTCTCCTCCTCCAGGGCCGGGATCTCCTCGGCGCTTTCCACCTGAATGAGATGTGGCGAAGAGGAGCTGAGGCTGCGCTCAGAGCAATTCACGTCTGCATCCTCCAAACGGCGGTCCTGGTAGGAGCCAGACCCCTTCGGAGGGCCGGAGCTGCTCAGCCGGGGGGGGATGCAGAATTCGGGGATTCTGTCGGGGGTGAGCACGTTGGGGAAAGCCCCCAGGGCGGCCTTTTCAGTCAGTTTTGGGCCGGGTGGCAGCCCCAGGAAGGACGAGCTGGCGAGTTTTCCATTTTCCTGCGATGCTCTGACCTTTTCCAAGAGCCACATGGCTGTAGCCGGGCAGGAGCTCCTCAGAGGGCAGGAGTTGGAAGTACAAAGGCACCTGTAGATACAGAGATGCGGAGGTAGGTGAGCACCCGCCTCAGACACCGCAGGGCCAGGCGGGACACGGAGGACGCTGCTGGGGGTCAGCAGCCCCGGGGCTTCACTGCAGCCCCTGCCCCGCGCTCTCCCCTTACCCCAGTCAAACAGATTTCACCACAGCGTTAAACAGCACCGAGTTCAACGACAACGTCCCTCTGACTAACCCCACGGGATCCCCCTCGGCAGAGAACGTACCTGGCCCCGCGGAGCCGCTCGTGGCCGCAGCAGCTCCCGCTCCCCCGGGGAAACTCGGCGGCGGCAGCCGGAGCGGCCCTTAAATACCTGCCCGGCACCGCCCAGGGAGGCACCGGGGAGGGGAAAGGAGAGCAGGGGAGGGAGAGGAGGGGAAGGAGAGGCTGCCAGGTCGAAGGACGGAGAGAGAGGACAGGGTACGGGGAGAGGGGGCTGCCGGCCCCAGGGAAGGATGGAGAGAGGGATGGGAGGAGGGACAGAAGCGGGGGCTGCCGGGCCGGAGGAGGTAGGGATGGAGCTCCGGCCGCAGCCCCCTCGCTGCCTCCTTCGGGTGAAAATCTCCGTCCGAGCTGCTGCGAGATTAACCAACAAACCCAGGACACAAGCGGGATTGTCCCGCTGCTCCTTGGCTTCGCGGGGTCCTGGCCCGTTTCCAGCATCAGAGCGGTAGAAACCGTGGTTTTAACAAGCTCATTTGAAAAGAGCTTCGCTGCTTTTCTGCATCTGAATGCGTGTCCGTCCCCCCCGCTCCGCCCCAACCCTCATTATCCAGGCAGAACATGAGCCCCCAGCGCCCTGTCATAGAATCATAGAACAACCAGGTTGGAAGAGACCCACCGGATCACTGAGTCCAACCATTCCTATCAAACACTAACCCATGTACCTCAGCACATCATCCACCGGTCCCTTAAACCCCTCCAGGGAAGGTGACTCAACCAGATCCCTGTGCAATCTCTGACAGTGCCCAATGACCCTTTCTGTGAATTTTTTTTTCCTAATGTCCAGCCTGAACCGCTCCTGGTGGAGCTTGAGGCCATAAATCGCTGATATTGAGAAACAACAGAAGCACGAATGCAGGTGCAGTGAGAAGCCAGTCAGGTCAGCAATGCTCTGGTGAGCCTTGACATGGGTATGTCCGAAGCACGGGCACGCATGACGCTCAACAGACCCCGCACCGAACCCCGACGGTCCTCGCCACCGTTCCACAGCGCCCCAGGACTCGAACGGACCCCGCAAACTCTGTAATTACCCTGCAAGCTGCAAACAGCGCTCTTACCTGCCGAGGCAGGAGGGCTGGCCAAACAGGTTGGCTAAGTGCTCGGTCGAAGCGCTATTCCTGTAACACAGAGACAATAGACAACGCATTTTCTGACCTCCCCACCGAGGAGCTAAAGTTCATGTTTGCTGAGCGCTCGCAATAGACAAGACGCGCTCGGCGAAAACAAATCAGGTGGGTTGCAGAGAACATTCTGAACCTGCTGAAAGTTCTAGCTGGGAACTGGGTGTGAGCCTCGCTTCTCTCTCACGCATTTACCTGCGCTGTCATCATAATCCCCTAGCAATTCAGATCAGAGAAAACCGCTTGGTGAAAAGGTCCGGGACACCCCAAGTGTCCTAGCAACATTTCAGTCGTCAGTGCTTTTAGTTTCCTTAAACGGATTTACTTGCCGTGGGTGTGATTCAAATCATCTCCAATCTCATTTAGAGACTCTCAGAGAGGGTTTGTATGAGCAAACTGCTCAGCTACTGAGACTTTTCAGCAGCATCATAAAAGGATTAACCGGAGACCCTGCGATGCTCCTTTAGGAGGCAGAATGCTCAGTGCTCACCTGGCCAGAGCAGGCAATGTAGTCCAGCACATCGTGTGTTCTGTGCCATGGAGCTTCCAAACACTAAGTGAGCTTCATTCCAAGCTATGCGCCTCTGCTTTTAATACCAAAGAAATATTTGGCTCTCAAAATGGAGAAAAAAAATAAGGAAACTGAGCTTTTTAAGGAAACTTATTACCTCCAGGGACGATTCAGAGAAGTAGTTCAGAGATGGCAATCACAGCAATTAGCCTCAGGTCCACACCTAGCATCAGGCAGCGAGGAAATAAAGCAGTCCTGCTGTTTTAGGTACTTAATTTCTGTTTGGTCTCTTTAGGCTTCCTCTGCAGCTCGAGCAGAGCTTGGCTTTTCCAGAGGGTGATGGGGAGTCTCCCGATCTCAGCTGCCTCTCCCCCTAGTGACCGCAGAGAGCGAGCAGGCGCTGGGTGGTTTCCTCCCATCTCTAATAAAGCCTCAGAGCCCTCGAACAGCTGCTGATGTGCTGGGAGTTCAGCAACGCTTAAGTACTCGTGCATCCCCTGTGGAAACAGGCACTCAAATGTATGATTAGCTCTTTAGCTTCCTGTGTTCAAAATGGTTTCTCTTTCCTTGATTAGCTTCAGAGCATAATTAAAACACGCTGCCAACAAGGCTTCCTGTTGCTATTAGAGAAAATGTGTCTGCAATAAACCACTTCCAAAGCGGAAGGGATATAATTTGTGGCAAGGCTTTATTTCAACTCCCGTACCAAAGAACAGGTGAAACCCAGGGGCTGGAAAAGCTGTGACAAAAGAAAATCTACTTGTGCAACACAGGGTGAAGTCTAGATTTTCCCTTGACATGTTGCACCGATTTTATTTTTCCAGGTTTGTTTTGAATTCACTTGGCATCATGACCCAGCTCAGGAAACACTCAACTGTCCTCCTGCCACCTTCCTTCTGGCCGGAGACATTATTATCCTTGATACTACCTTGAATATGCAAAATTCCCACAGCTTTCTGGAAGAATAAATAGCCCTTTAAAGTTTTATTTTCATAAAGAGAGCAGCAGGAATTCAGCTTTTTTTTAAAAACAAACAAACAAACAAAGCAACCAATCCCAAGCAGCTGAGAGGCACCAGGACTTTTCTTTCATTAGATATTGGTGTCATGAGAAAATTTATAGCACACGGTCAAAATGAGAGGAATGAACCAAAGGTCACAGGTATCTTTTAGCAGCCTGGTCACCACTTCTGGCCTAAATCAAGTCATTCTGCGTCGCTCATCCAGGAATACGAAGTAGTCACAGAGGTTCAGCAAACCTAATCTGAAAGCTTTTCTCTTTCTTATTTTGTATCATAGAGTAGCTTCTATTTTACCTCATCACCAAAGGCAAATTCCTGCTTAGGTTTATGAGAAGTCCCGTGCTCCTTTAAGTGAACAACTGAAAGAACAGATGCCTGAGTGCAAGCGCACAGGAGTGGCACAGCCCTTCAGGCACTTGGGGACTTTATGCAAAGTACCTCAAGTACTTTGAGTCAGAGCAGTATGAACTGTAAAAATCTAAAGGCATGAGCTGAAGAATTAATTCTGTCTAGTGTGTTACATGCTCCTGGGAGGAGAAGCTGACATTTGCCATGCAAAATCCAAGAAGGTTACGCTGCTCCTAATTCCACTGTCACCCAAGTCCACAAAAGCATCTCTCAGTCTGAAGCACAGGACCACACACGGATCCAGCTGCAGTTGGATTTAAATGCCTTTCCAGACTTACAATGAAAACTCACCCAATGGCTCAGGAGTCGATGAGCTGCTCCATTTTCTGTCACACATTTTAACATGGAAGTAGAGTCTAACTTTCACTAACAGAAATTCCCAGGCTCAGCTCTGTAAAGGAGCCCTCTAAGCAGGCATTAATATGTATAAAGTTGGGAGGAGAGGGATAATAGCTCTAATGAAAAGGGGAATTAAGTCTTTCTTGTATTTTCCGTGTTCAAGCAACCTACCAGTAATGAGTAACATCCTTTCTGAAACCGCTCATCTCCTTTAAAGCTTAAAGGGAATCACATGGGAAACATTTTATTCCATTCTCTCAAACACAAATAACAGTTTCCCTATGAACATCCACCAGTAATATAAACTCACCAGTAATATAAATTTCTGATTAGCCTCATTCCTTGTTTCCTACCCAATCAGCTTGTTTGCTTACATTGCTGGTAGTTTAGGAGAGATCACTGAGTACTGATTTTACCTCGAGTGATACAAAATGCTCAATGCCTCCCGCCAAAATAAACCTACTTCACTTTTCAAAGGTAATTCTGAACATCCACCAGAGATATTTTGCCTAGATTTTATTCTACTTGTAAAGCATAAAACCTGATATACTACTTTATTGTCGAAGTTCAGTATCTATAACCATCATTTAAAAGGGAGAGTGCATTCTTGGCACAGAGCTAATTCTGCTGTGAAAAAAGGAGCTGGTCACAAAGAAAAGCAGAGTGGATTTCCTAGCACCATCAGAGGGTTTAACATACCCCTGGTTAGCCTGGGCAGTTTAGGTAAGCTGATGAACGGTTCCTAAAGCAGGCTGGAACTGGTTTGAGAAAGGAAGAAAATAGAAGAGAGGGAGATTAGTTAGTTGAATTAAGTGCGATAGGCAGAATGACTCTGCTTGCTTCTGGAAAAGAAAAAGGAGGACTGGGCTCTGTTGCACCAATTAATTAGCTATGAATTAAGAGGAATGTGTGACACTCAGTCAAGGTCTGGCAAACGGCTGCCCTTTCAGTGAGCTCCGGTGATGAAATCCTGAACTTCAAAAGGGAAAAGGACTGAAGGACTCAAAAGGCGACTGCTGGTGCCCCTGTACCTGCGGAGCCACCACTCTGGAGGGGACACAGTCCTGGCTTTATGCTTCTCTGCAAAAGGAATATATTTCAAGACTACATTTCAAAATACATTTACATCCATCTCAGTAAGTCAAAAAACTATGGATCTATGTTCCAGGGTTTTGTTGTCATTATATATTTCTTTATTCCTCAAAAAAAGATTCTATGAGTCAGCAAATGGACATTAACTGCTACTTAGTTACCCAAACACACAGGGAAAAATCCTTCCCCAAGGACTGCGTATCAGAAACACTCTTAAATAAAAAGAGAGAGAGGAGACGCGCACTAATGCACCTGAAATGCGTGCTCTCAGGGCTTTCCAGCTGGCTGCATTGCTTCCTGCAGGTAGAGCACTTAGGAAGCTTAAAGGCATGAGATGACATTGGTGTGTTGAAGCAGCAACCTGCTAGTCCCAACAAGGCTCATGAGAATTAAGAGGCAGGAGGCCAAGAACATTTCAGAAAGGATAACTCACCTTATGAAAACATGCTAGAGCTTGATTCAGAGCATTTAACAGTTTAAAAACAGGCGTGTGGGCAGGCGTCGCTTCCCTTTATTTCCCACACCTCGAGCTACAAAGACTGAGGTGTCACTGAAGGAGTTTCCAGGCTGAGCCTTGATAATAACACAAGCAGTTGCCTGCAGGCCACGCTCTATCACACTGGGTTGGGTTGCTCAAGCCCGTGAGCATAACGCAGCTCAAAGTGTGTGCAGGTTCTCCATGTTCCTCCCGTGTTCCCCATCCAGTGTTCGGAACAGTGTTCCAAATTTTTCCTGCCACTTAATAAAACAGGGGTTCCCGTGGCCCTGAGGCTGCAAAGCTCCATAGAGGTGATCTGTGATTAACTCCCTTATCTCAGAGCTCCTTATGCCCAAAGGCTATTTGGAGAACAAAAGTAATTTGGAATATAACTGGTGGAGCCTTCAGGCAACTTTGGGAAAAGCCTCAGGATTTTGCGGAGATGCTACTTGGGGAACAGAGAGAAAGGATGAAAGTGGCACTTTTGTTATAAGGAGGAAATTAATTGTCTGAAATGTCATTTAAAAGAAAATTAGAAGGAAAGCCATGGGATATAGTAATTCTACCTTGGGATAAAGAAACAGTTTTGGAGGATTTTGTGGCTCTCCCTCACAGCATTAAATATCTGCCATTAATGGTTTACAACCAGAGAATTGTAGCAAACTGGGTTACAAGTGCTGGGAGAACAACAGCGGCTCAGAGCAGCGAGCAGGAAGAGTGCGAGAAAGGCAAAACTCATTCCAAGTCAGGGAATCCATAGGCATAAGAAAACAAACACTTCAACTACTGCTCCCAACACAAAGAGTTGAAACATATGGCCAGATATTACTATATAAAGAAAAACAATTTGAAGTTATTGCAGTCACACACACATTCCCACTGTGAAAAGGAGAAATGGGCTCATGTAACCATAACAGATTCTCTGGCACTTTGTAAAAATTGTTCCATGCTGAGGAGCCCTGCTTAAGTGGGGAGGACAAAATTAAAACCTTTACAGTTTGGCTATCTCATCTCCTTTCGTTCCTTTTGGCGAGCTCTAAGCCTCAGCCTCCCTCCCTCTCTCGTCCCACAGGGCCAGCAGCCTCCCAGTGGAGCGTGCAACGCGGAACACATGGCACTTGTGTGCTGGGAACCTTCTCCATCCCCAACGCCTAACAGAAAACAGGCTACAAGTTACTTGCAGCACATACTTCACTTGGGGCTTCACGCTACCCAACAGCACGGGAGAACCAGCAGCTGCTGGGACACTTGGGGGGTTTTTGCCACTCATGCATGCAAAGTAAAAACCACTTTCCTCTCTTTTCTAGCAGACACAAATATCGTTTGCCCCTTAATCTGTTTCAATTAAAATAACAAATACAATGTAAGCTCTGGAAAATGCTTCTTCTAGCACCAGTTCTGCAAGAGGCTGCATGGATAGGTCATTGAGAAGAAAGAAAGGGTATCAGGGAGCACCTTTTCCAGGCTGTAGTTGTGGGAATCACAGCTCTTCCTTCGTGATCAGCTGCACCATCCTCAGAGCTCAGTGCAAAACCCTCCGTGTTATCCAGCCGGTTCTGTATTTTCCTCCCACTTCAATGTTAAAAGAAACTTGCTGGGCAGCAGTCATACTCTATCCCTCATCCATTTATGTGCCGTCATGTAAATGCAGGGAGGGCAGGGCTCCAAGTGTGTCTGGGACTAAAGACACCTGAAAGCTGCTGCTTCACTTTCACGGATAAAACCCAGGACAGAGATTGCTTTTTGTATCTGCGCCAGAGCAGCGTCTGCCTCATCAGCACTCCTCAGACAGCAGGGCCAGGATCAGAAAGCCATCAGCTCATTCCTGCTGCTTTTAATTAGGCAGAACTCATCAGCAAACCAAAGCCAGCAAATAGCACTACTAAGCGTGTACTCTGGCTTCCAACGTTCTTACTATTAAGCTACATAGCAGCAACACCCTCACTCTGTGCACTGTTTGATCTAATTTGCTATTTATTGTGATAGCTGGAGTGAGGAAGGACAACTGATCTTAGGTAATTAGAATATTTTACTTGGCAATTTACTGCTCAGCAGCTTTCCTAAAGCGATGAAGTGATAGCATCCAACAGCAGCTAAAGTGGCAGCCAGGCCAGAGGAGCTTCAGCCACTTAACCTACACTGTCCAATCAATGATCAGCAGTTTCAGACAGGCTGGAAGTCATTAACTGCCCCGCTTCACCTGTCAACGATTTGCCCTCCTCTAAGCAAATCATTCTAACCTCTTCTGTTTTCTGTTAGATTTAAATGAAATGTCCTTGGAACTTGTAGGGCATCCTAATGGCCCTGGGCTCCAGACAGTTTTCTAAAGGAACTTGCAGAATTATAGGTTTGTAGATTGAGTGCTGCCCAATGAAAATCTGGAAAAGCATTTCATAAATCAGTTTAAGTTACTAGCACTTCACGTCCCCCAGGCAAAAAAATCCTTTATGGTCTATCAATATGGTAAGATAGCAGTGAAAGAGAGAATTAACTGAAGGCTGCTATCAGTGAATGACTGATAATAAGGTGGAAGATTGATTAGATCACAGGAAATGCAAACAAATTACACCTTTGGGGGTGTCTGTGACAAGCTCTGCATTAAAATAAATCACCATCAGGCACTGGAGACGGAGCAGCTGGGAGCGGGCTGGTGCTCCCTCCTCCCCGTCACGCTGGCTTTACCTCTGTGTAATCCTGCTGACTTGAGACTTTCACTGCACAAGTGAGAAGAGAGTCGAATGCCAAATACTCGCCGTGCTAGCTTTGACCAAACTTGGTGATTTAACTGCAGTTTCCAACGTTAATGTTCCTGTTCATCCTGAATATATTTTTCACTGGGCCACTTGAGCCCAAAAAAAAGATACAGTGCTTGAAGAACTGTTTATATGAGTGAATTGCTGTTATATCCTTATTCATTTTTATTGTTTCTTTTGAATCAATACTAACTTAAAACCTGTAATGCCAAGAACAGTAGCTATTTCTTTCTTCAGAGCTCCCAAAGCAGATTTCATCTCTTTTTAATTTTTACTAGATTCTTTTCAATGCTGATCCTTTTATACAGCACAATTCCCATGCCACCCTTTTATTTCTCCATCTATATTGGTGCTAGTCAGAATATAAATCAATTTTTCATCGTTCTGATCACTCCCATTTCAATGCAACTGAAACGCCATAAAATACTGGCCAAAGCAAGCTAATCTAGCACACTTGGAACACCGTATGTCATAAAAACTTCTTAAAACATTTAGTGGATACCATTGCCTCATTCCAGTTTGTTTCTTCTTTTATCGTTATTCCTGCTTGATGTTACATTTTACTCCAGAATTTCATTTTTCTCCTCCTCTACATTTTCCCCATCTCCCAATCCAGCTTGTCCTAAAGTATCAAATCCATTTTCAAAACCCATTCTTGCAGGTGTTTGAAGCTGAAGCAGCCACAAAGTCAAGATAAGGCTTTGGCTGTGTATGACTGATCTCGAGATCCCTCCTCCTGTTACCAGCAACTCCTGGTGGTTTTGGAGTTTCTCTCTGGAGCCCAGAGTATTTATACAAAGCAAGTCTACAGATGATGCCATTTTTGGACAAGGAATGCAGGGCTGGAAGAGGCCTCTCTAAGCATGATCCCTCTCTACTGCAAATGGTGCATTATCCAGTTCCCCATCATCATCTTATCCTGCTGCATCATGAAAAGAAGTCAGGTTTCAGCTCTGCATCTCCCAGAGGAAAGCTGGTTCAGATCCTAATCACTGCTGTGATCCTTCCAGGCTACATTTACTCACAGCCCGTCCAGGCTCATCTGTCCTCATGCTGACGTTTTCCTCAATCACACACAATTCTTTCCCTTCTTGCTTCCCACCAGCGTTCACCCCCCCAATACTCTACAGAGGACAGTTATTTCAGCCTCTCTGCAAATAAATGTCACTGTCTGTTAGTTTCTTATTGTAGGAGACAACAGACCTTTCCTTCCCTGTGACAGATCTCACTAGCATTTGGTGTAAAAGCAGAAATATTCCTCGTATCTGAAGGAAACAGATCTCCCAATACACATCTTTTTTCTGGCCTGCTCATGGTGATCCTGTGATTGACCATCACACTGAAGCCACTCCCTGCATGGCTCACATTTTGGTGCAAAGGGCTTTGTTCTTGCTCCTAATTGCTAGACTGTGCCTTTTGCAGCTCTGAATTTCTTCTGGTTTCTTTTATTTCAAATCTCAAGGAGGACAGTGCTTTGTTCTTTGCCTCAAAGGAGCAAAGTTTCTCCACTCTCACCCAAATCCTCCCAGATAAGGTGTTTCAAGCAAAGTTTTTCTTTGTTAGAAGGGAGAGGCAGAGTACTTTGACTGTGGTCACCAACAGAAGCCCAAATAGATTATATTTTCTGGATGTGTGGAAATAGCCCATTCACACAGTTTAAATGAATCAGCATCAGGGCTAATAATAATGTGAATAAAAAGGTGTGGTCACATCACTGATCCTTCAAAGGGCAGGTGTGGGCAGAGAGGACCCCAGAAGCACACATCCCGCTGCTTTGCATGAGACTCTGAACCACCAGCCGCTTGTCACCTGACAGAAAGTCCCTCAGCTTCACTTCTACCAAGCCCTGTACTGGCCACGCCATCAGTTCACCAGTGCTCTTGGCATCTACAGCCAGTTCCTCTAGACACTGACTAGTCAAGAGGATAACACTTCAAAACAGAAAGATGGTATCATGACTCACTGCTGCTAGCTACGCTCGTTACTCTCCTCTCTAAAGACACTAATTTTCTGGGCTGCAACTTTTTCTCTCACTTCCCTGTTGTGTTTGGTCCTCTTAGTCTGACTAAGGACCAAATTCCTCAGTATTTGTTAGATTGCAATTAGACATACACACATGGTACCACCTGCTACGTGGTTTTATTTCTTTTTGGCTCCAGAACAGCTGTTGGTTTCAATTTTTGCAAGTTCAGAGTGAAGGGAGTTTTTATTTGGTTTTTTTGCAGATGCTTTAGTTCTTCTGCATGATATCAGAGCACGTAACAAACTCAGAAGAAAATTTAAGATTAATCATAAATTTTTATATACTTTTAGCAAAATTGTAGATTTTTGATGATTTATTTAAAGAGTCCCTGAAATTATAAGGCAAACCCCTACATCTGTTTGTCCCTAGGTTTAGGGTTTGGGTTTTTTTAACTTCCTTCTGATTTTAACAACATGCACAAAGCAAGCCAAACAACTGGAAGCCTTACAAACCAACAGATGTCATGAAATGATGAAGGAACCAATGCATCAAAAATCAAATGCATCTCACCAAAAGGTGAGATGGAAAATCTCATTCCTCTACCTTGAACACTTCATTTAAAAGCGAGGAAGACAGAGGTATATAGTGCATAATTTCCATGTTTTTTAATTCACTAACTCCTAAGTCAATCCTTGAATGTATCAATAATAGGGTATAATTTTCTCAAAACCATTGATACACATCAACTTAATTTTAACGTCTTCTGTTAAGTCAGAAGAACAATCTGAGAACAATCATAACTTCCTACTACCTGATATGGTGACAAATTGAGTTATTTGGGGAAATGAATCACACTACTGCTAAAGCCCGAAGCTGGCCACGCTCACTGAAACAATGGCTCTTTCCTCTTGAGGATACACAGGAAAATATAGAGACTTACTTGAAGCGTATGAGCTGGGCTCTGGTAGCTGAATCTAAACTGCACCACGGTATTAAGATCTCCACAAACACGTTCATTGTTGACATGGTTTCGACTAGTAAGTATAAACAAACATCATCTTACTTGATAGGATTTGTCTGATTGGGATTGTTTTCCTCTCCAATTCTCTACAATAAAACCCCAGAGCTGGTGATAAACATAGCTCCCCTGATAGAAAAGCTATACTTCAGCAACGGGTAGGAGAATATTTACTATTCCCTCCTTGGAGTGTTGGGCAGAAGCAGTGTCTAAGCACAAAAGAAACATCTGCAAAATCTGTCCAAGAGCCAGAAAGGGATTTTGAGTCGTGAGACTGGAAGGCACTGTTGCCCTGTGGCCAAGTTCTCTGAAGCAATATAAATTTCCTTTCAAAATTATGAAGTTGTAACTGACTCCCTCCCCAGCCGCTAATGCATAGAAAATCTAATGCCATGCTCTCCTTTTTGCCCTTTGTCTAATATCTTTGCTATTTTGAACTGTAACCAGTTTATAACTATTTTCCTAGTGCCCTGCTTCTGCACATCTCCAGTCACATAGAATTGGAGAGCACCTTGGGCTGGGCTGGGCTGTAGCTGAACCTCTTCTCTGCAGCAGGACAACCAAGTTGGCACCGGGGTGAAGTTTTGCTACCTGAGTGGACCCTAAAACAATGGGGATTTCTGCTTTGCTGCAGTAAGATCTAAGCCACATAGCTCAATGAGAAGTGCTTATGGTTGTTTTCAAGGAGGCAAAGCACAAAGGAGCTAAGTGCGTAGTGCCAGAGCTGCAGATGTGTTCAGCCACTCGGTGATGGGGGCTCTTTAAATGAGATTTTATACAGTATATAAATTACATGGCTTGCCCTTAAGCTCCAGTGCTTTCACAGTCTGCACTACTTAAATCTATCTCCATGGGCAGTTGCCTGCCTTCCTGCACTCAGCCCCTTGACAGTTCAGTGCTCGCTAAAACGTGTAGCAAAACACACACCGATTTCAGTCACACACCGTGCCCCCAGCCACATCTAGTGACACAGTCAGCCACGTCCAACCCCCTCCCCTGACTTCTAGGCAGAGTTGCACCTTACCCAATCTTCTTAATCTCCGAGTATTGTAATATGAACATCAGTACCTACTGAAAAGGCACCAAAACGTCCCACCTAAACTTCTGCCAATGCCGGCCATTGGCCAGGAAGTATGGAAAGCCAAAAGCCCTCAGGAGCTACGCTTTGACACCCTTGGTATACAAGCAGCATAACCTTTGAGACCTCCCGGCTTCTGTTTTCTGTCTTTGGCAGATTCTCTGAGGCTGCCCAGGATATATAACCACTGCAAACATACACAACACATCCTGTTAACAGTGATGCCCCTTTTACTATCTCCTGGGCACTGGGGCAGGTGTCCTTCTGCTGTGTGGTCAGGGCACAAAGATCTGTGGTTACCCCTACAGCAGGGTTCTACATCGTAGCTGCAAAGCTGCCCTGCACAGTCTTCCCATCTTCCTCCCTTGTCAGCAATCTGTGTCAAATCAGTCTGTGCAACAGAAGTGAACAAGACTACATTATGTTATCAAGACTATGGAAGGTAACTGGAGTACCAAAATATTTAAAAAATGGATTCCAGGTTCCCAAATGCATAAATGAAGTTCAGTTACAAATGCTTTCCCCACATCTGTTATTCCTGGGCTGCAGTAAATGATGACAAAAAAACATCAGGTTTGGGTAGGGGAGAAGTAGAGAACTCTTGTGTTTTGAGTGAACTGCTGTTACATTCAATGGGCGACTTGGAGAAACACCCGTATTTTCCTTTCTACTTGCTCCCTACCCCCAAACATATATGATACGCAAGAAACTAACATCCTGCTTCCTAGGGAAAGATTGAGATATCTGCAAAGCTCCCGTGCCAGCCTCTGAGGGCAAAGGCTGGCAGAGGCAGTGGAAAGCACACTGCAGAGCCTGTTCTGTTGCTGCAGGAGAGAAATTTCTTCCTCCCAAGGTGGTTAAAGGATATTTAACCATTTCAATTATATGAGTATAAAGTAACACTAAGTAAAACTCAAGAAGAACTGCTAGAGTAAATTCATATTGGGATAAAATTGAATAAAACACTTAAGGGATACAAAACATTTCTTGGCAAGCTGTGTTTCAAATCTGTATGATCTCTTTAGTTTGGCACTGTTACATATTATTGAAGGAATGCTGAAATCATCCCTAAGGCAGAATGGTTGCATTTAATAGCGCTGTCTAGTACCGCTCGCTGTAATACTGAAACCGCCAGACTCCATAAAATGATCCTGGCAGCCTCAGCAGCTGTGAATGGAACAGCCCAGCACATTGTGTCACACGGATCGCAGCCCTCAGCTCTCTAAAAAAATACCTGATAAAACACAGCAATTAATCCTGGGAGGTAGCTATTGCTTCAACACCACACCAGAAATTTAAGATTCTCTAAACATTTGCAGAGTGTTGATACCTGGCAGGCCAGGGATCAGGTTCTAGCATATCTTACGGCCTGGGCTCAGCAGTACCTTTAAGTGCCTGTTTAGCTGTAAAACAGGGCTCTGCTTCTTCACCTCACTGTGTGCTTCCTTCTTGTTGGAAGACTAACGAGGCTAGTGCTCATAAGCAAGCTGTGGTGAGGCCTAACCCTGGTCCATGGACTAGAGCAGGATGCGCACCATCAGCTTCAACAGGAGCAAGATCAATTAGTAAAGGATAGATTTTTCACAGATAAGGATGAAGTTTAGCAGGACTCGTGCTGATTTCCAAACTGCAACAAGGGTCTATTGGTCCTTTTAGGTGATAAGTACCTTTTGAAAAATGGTCCTTGCTCCTTCAACTGTTTTTTCCCCTCTAGGAAAAAGGATGCCGCTGCAGACCTAACTAATTTCACCTTTTCATTATTGCCACATTCACAGCTCTCACTCTGATGCTGAAACATTCAATCTTGCTGATTGCAGAACCTGCACAGAGCAAATTAATCAATGACACAGTTACTTTCTCAGAGTGGAAAAAAAAGGCAGTGCAAAGAAATCATGTCAGCGGGAAAGGGATCTAAAGGTGTCAATAGTTACGGAAGCTGTGAGAGAAAGACATTTTACAAAGTGAATTTTTTTGTTGATGTTTGATTTGGTTTTTCAAGCACTAAGTTTTAGATCAACTGACTACACGTGTAATGGCATGGATGACATAACCCCACACACTGAGTGCTGTACATCATGTAATTCCTCACAGTGCAGCTGTGAAGGAGGACTCATTTTTGCCCCAGCACAACAACATTCCTACCAAATCTATCGGTATTTGACTCACATAGAGATGGCTGCACCTAAAACTGCAAATAACCTCTGCTGTACTTATTTAGGTATTTGGAAGAATCTGCAGTCTGGACTCCTACACAAAAATTCAGCTCTCTGGCCAGCTTAGTGGCCACCACAGAGATTACTCTTCTGGGCAAGGGAAGAGTATTCTATCCCATAAAGCCCAGAAGACAGACACGGCTGGATGGGTGCCAGTGGAGAAGCTTATTCATTGGACTCAGCAACAACTGAAGTCATTGTTACAGATTTTTTTCTGGATAGAATTGTGGAAAAGCCAAAGCAACACTTATTAACGAGAAGATTATTCATAGACTGTCTTTATCCCTCGCTTCCTCCACCAGTTCGGAATTGGCTGCTTCTAGGTCCCTTCACAAAGCCTCACAATAACACAGGAGCCTTCTCTACAACTTCGACATCTGGAACAAGGCTCCTGCATTTCTCCTGCTACTTGTTGTTCTGTCTTCAGAACTTGTAAGAGACCACAGTTTGCCGCTCTGCTGGAACAGCTGAGTTATTCCTCAATTATTTTGCTAATCTTTCCTATTTCATTTCATGGCAGTCTAAGTTCTTTGTCTGTAAATACCTGTGGAAGCCTGACACCATTCACAGACGTTTTATCTGAAGATGGTGGGTTTCTTTACTTTTGAGATGGTATCTCTTCAAAGTATGTGAAGTAGCTAATGAGTAATTGTACACATTTTATTTGGAAGGCACAGCAAACGCAACCCAATCACCAGAGCAAGCTCAAGGCTTCTTATCAGCACAAGCAAAATAATTTGTGCCATGGCACCTTAAGTATGAAGTGCCAAGGTTACACACAGAGCTGGCTTTTTCTGCCACCACTAAAAAGTGAACAGGATCCAGAAAAGGCTCACATCTCCCATTTTTAAGGAAATGGCTGCTGTTTAATGCATTCTCATCCCTTCTCCTGGCAGCAGCTGCCGGTCAGATTTTCAGGGATCTGCCAAGGGTCATTCTGCCATATCTATCGCTGCCATCTTTGCCTGTGGTGCCCTGCCAAGCACCAAGAGATTAGCCTCATTCAAAAGTAAAGCACCAGCCTCAACTTTGTCTATGCTTTCTGCCTATACAAATATCTCTTCATCTCACTAGAAATTTATATATCAATAATCTAACCTGCATGGTTGAAATAGAAAAAAATATGTGCCAGTTTCCACGTTGTGTGGATTCACTCCTAATGAAATCTACAGCATTAGGTTAAAAAACCCAACCCAACCCAAAATAAAACAAATCACCTCTGCCCAAATTGCCAGTCATTACTGCCAATTGTTTCTCTCTGGTAACTAAATTAGATAGGTAGGTACATGTACACACATGATCGCACAGACATCTACTCCATTCAAAAGGGAATGTAATGGTTGTGTGCTTTATATGAATGAATTTATTTGAATGTTGCAAGGGTACTTGAAAAAAAACAAGCAAACAGGCCAAACCAACAAAATTAAGCCACATAGGCACAACGCAAGGTGTAGCATGGTATGTAAAAGCCTACATTTGCGGCAAGTTTCCATTAGGATTCATGTCCTGGTGAAGGTGAAGCTCATGCTTCATGATTAAGAAAGGTTTATGATACTTTAAAAGTCTCACAACTCACCTGCTCCCCAAGTACAAGGCTGGAATGACATGAGAGACCTTTTACTACTCCCTGGCTGTGCCATACCTTTTTTCTTCGCAGCTGACCATGAAGTGTGTAATAGTTCACATTCATTTGCAACATAATCCAGCAATGGAAGGATCAGGGAGTCATCCATACACCAGTTGCAGAGCAGGTACTTCCATTGTGCTCTCATTCCTCCTCCTTGCAAGGTGAGGAAGGAGGGCACACAAAGAAGACTAACCCCTTATGGAAAGAATTCAAGTCTGCACTGAAACAGTGATTTTTGCCCTTGAGGTGATAAATACAATTAAGAAAGAACAAACCATTTTGGAGAATTCATTACATCTGCAGAAAGAAATCCATGGGTCTGTTTGCCAGGGTTGGGACGAGTTGTCTCAGGTCCAGCCTTGCAAATTGCTGGGTCAGCTCTGGGGAAAAAATAGGGGTGGCTTGGCAGAAATAGTAACGCTGGTTAGGGAGTAATGGAAAACTGCAAAATCCACAAAACCCTTACAATTAGATTTCATGGACTCTTCTGTTATATTTTTTAAATGGAAAAGGAGAAGGTTAGAGAATGTTTAGCCCTGTTCTGATGCACATAGTTACACCCACACATCTGATGCCCCAGGGCACCCCGCTTCATTTGCACTACACAGGCTGCAGAGAAGAGATGGAAATGATCCCTTTCAAGGACTGATGTCCAGAGAAGGGGTTTGTTGTACAGCACAGGTCAGCCATGTGCCTTCCTGAAGAAATACAAGGGACTCATACTTGAAACTGAGGACAGGAGTAGGAGCAATGCCACCCATCCTTCGGTTCCCACCACTCAGCAGGGGGTAAGGCAACTGAATCTGAAGCCAATCCTGAACACTGAAACATCCCAAAAGAACAAGTACAAAGGTGTCTCACGGCTAAGCACAGCACCAAAGTCAGGGTTGTTACGTTTATGTTCCTTCCAGACCTCAGGCACGTCAAAACCAGTACAATCCGCATTAGTAACTGCTATGATTAGAACAAGGTTGTTAAATCATTGACTTAATACATCTACAAGAGACTATAACAATGAAGAAATCTATTGATGAAGTCACAGAAAAGGCAGGTTACTTTTGAGGCAGTCTAAGATAAGGATACATAGGAAATAAAAAGGATGCACAGGCCTATAAAATTATTCCAAGGAATTTAATATTTATAGTAATTATAGGCTGTCAGTGGTTTAATATGAAGAGTGTAAATTTTTTTATTTTACCAAGTGAAAATCTAATTTGCTGTTCCCACGGGTGAAAAGTTGATTATGTATGAATTTGATAATCAGAAATGATGAATCACTTGTTGGATAAGGCAAGCCTGGACCAAGGAGTGACAGTAGGTGGCTTCCCATCAGCCTAGGTGACTGCTGTCTCCCTGCGTTCTGCCACAGCCCTTACCTCAGAGGTAACCGTCCCAAGGCACAGCTCTGTTTTCCTGCTATTTCACTCCTTGGCTCTCCAGTGGAGATCAATGACTGCAGCAGCGCTGGCTGCCTGCAGAAGCCAGGGGCTGTGCCATGAAAATCCCTTTGTGGCCATAAAGAGAGCACAGCAATTGAACAGGAAACACCGGAAAGAACAAAGCTTATCGAATACTTCAGCTCCGCCGACCTCAAGTAGTGCTAAAGTAGCTCCAAAGCTGATGCTCAGTGATGACTTTTTTTCTCGAGTGAAAAGTTTGCAAATAAACGTTGATTCTGAAGAGTTCTGCTATTTGTATACATGAAGTTCACCCTGTGGGCCCAGATGTTAGTGCTTTATTAAACACACAAATTAGAGGAGACCAGCAGCAAAGAATAGTGTGACTGCTGCCAATTCTTCTCTGGCAAACCTCCAGCAGGAAACAATCCTATGTCAGCTATAGCCCCTCTCCTCTGGTACCGCATGGACTCAGACAATGCATCTGTTGGATTCATTTAAATACGCCCAGGACTGCATTTCATTGTTTTAAAGCATCAAAGACTTTAGCTGTTATAAATCACAAAAAAAAATAATCAGTAATACTGAACAATAAAACCACACGATAAAAATGAGGTGCAGCTGTTGCCAGTCATTGAAGGAGATTGTAAAAGAGAAAGGAAGCAGAGTTACATATTTTATAATGCTTGTTATCTAAATGATTTCTTTGAAGACATGGTGCTAACAACATCTCTCATTTTAAAGGTGAAGATTTTTCTATAACACTGAATCACCGTAGTTAAAGAAACGTAGTAAAAAATTACTCTTTATTCCACTAACAAACTTAATGTATCGTAACATCTGGGGAGTCAGGGAAACAGCAAGATGTTTCCTAAAACACCTGGCGTTGCTCCAGAGCTTTATCAGCATCCTTAAAATACAGCCAATGGATAAAAAATACCACTATTGCTGCACAATATGAATTACAGACAAAACAAAAATTTCAGCTTAACTCCATGCAAGTCCCATCTGATTTGGGTCACTCTGTGTAATAACTAAGCACTTAAAAACACTAAAGCCTATTTTCAAAATTGTAATACAATACCTCTATGTGTACTTTGTGCAGCAAGCTTAATATTCTGTCTTTGTGGACAAGGAAAAACTAAAGAAAAGGCCAAACTTTTCAAAACAAATGCTAGTTTAGTAGGTACTTTTACAAACAAACAGGAAAAAAAAAATATATTAATACTCAAGAGTACCTTTAACCCAAAGTCTCTGTCTTTCTTACTGATGATACTGAGAATCACCACTTAGCACGTGGGTTTGTGGTTATGGGTCCTCGTATTCATTCTCAGATTCTTCCCACAGCAGTTTGCAAAACCTGGAAGTCTTCATCAGACCAGAACGTAGTTGACCTGCAAACATCAACATTAAAATACGTCTGTCAGAAGCCACAGCGAGGCTGTAATCCAAAGACAACTTTGGTTGCCTTCTGCTGGACAGCATTACAGAAAGCAGTGCTGTTTGGGAGTTAGAATTTTTCTGTCAGTCAAAAGAAGGCTTGAAGGCAGCCAAATTGATTAATTAGGGGATCAATTTATGACCCTTCCACTCTAGGTACTAAGTGAGATACAAGCAAGAAGGATGCTACTTTTATTTTTAGTCTCTTGACCCATTACATTGCCAAATCTGTGTCATGCTAACTCTGCTAGGGCTGACATTTTCTGTGGGAATTAGATCCAGATTATAATCCTACTCTTCATTCTCTTTCAGGCTTTAAAACTGCTGTTCCCTCCAAGATTAGGTAGCAAAACGTGGCCTTTGTTTCCTGCAGCCTTGGTCTGGAGTCTTCCTCAAAGATGTTAAGACTGTCCACTCTCTTTTTTAAAAAAATGGCTGGTTGATTATTCTGCAGATATAACAACTACCACACAAGAGAAATAAAACCTCAAAGAGAAACCGCGTTTTCAACTGTAACAGAACTACAGAGCTAAAAAGGAATTTGGTAAGATCAGCTGATCCCGCATAGACAGAAATCCGTCAGTGCCTTGTCTTTTCATCATGACTAAAAATAGCAGAGTTAGGAAAAATTGGTGAGCTTATGACAAGATTGCTACAGCTCCGTGTGTGACCTTGAATACTGCAAGCCTGCTAGTATGAGATGAGAAGGAGATGATCCCTTGAGTTACTTAATCTCTTTAAAGGTAGCAGTCCAAAGAGATTTTTTTTTTCTAATAAGTTGATTTCTAGAAGTTACTGTGCAAATACAAAGAGTAAAGCTCCAGCAGTGCTCTAATGACTTTTTAGAACAACTCGTTTCCCTGCAGAATTGGATCTCTTTGTATGTTAAGTGGGACCAGCGAGAAGCTCACTGGAAGGCCCTGCTATTACAATAAGGAAAAAATAATGCAAAATAAGAACACGTTTGAGCAACAAAGCTGGTGAAGGGGCTGGAGAACAGGCCCTGTGAGGAACGGCTGAGAGAGCTGGGGGTGTTTAGCCTGGAGAAGAGGAGGCTGAGGGGAGACCTCATTGCTCTCTGTAACTACCTGAGGGGAGGTTGTGGAGAGGAGGGAGCTGGGCTCTTCTCCCAAGTGACAGGGGACAGGACGAGACGGAATGGCCTCAAGCTCCACCAGGGGAGATTTAGGCTAGACATCAAGAGGAAGTTTTTCACAGAAAGAGTCATTGGGCATTGGAACAGGCTGCCCAGGGAGGTGGTCGATTCACCTTCCCTGGAGGGGTCTAAGGGATGGGTGGACGAGGTCCTGAGGGTCACGGGTTAGTGTTCGATAGGAATGGTTGGACTCGATGATCTGGTGGGTCTCCTCCAACCTGGTGATTCTGTGATTCTATGATTCAAGGAAGACGGGGGGAAAGCAGTAACTCTGATAAAAATCAAACAGCAGCAACGTACCCAAGATAGCAGAGATACTTAAGAGTATGTAAAGCTCATGAACTGCCCACAATACCAGACACTGTGCCACCTCCCCTGGATCAGGGGCTCCAAACCCCATCCAACCTGGCCTTGAGCCCCTCCAGGGATGGGGCAGCCACAGCTTCCCTGGGCAACCTGGGCCACGGCCTCACCACCCTCGTGGTTTAGAAATTCCTCCTTATACCAAGTCTAAATCTGCCCCTCTCCAGTTTATACCTGTTCCCCCTCGTCCTGTCACCACAAGCCTCTGTGAACAGCCCCTCCCCAGCTTTCTCGTAGCCCCTTCAAGTCCTGGAAGGTTGCTCGAAGGTCTCCTCGGAGCCTTCTCTTTTCCAGGCTGAACAGCCACGGGAGCTGCTCCAGCCCTCACACAATCCTCACAGCCTCCTCTGGACCCTTCCCCCGGCTCCATCTCGTAATAATCAGCCTAATCCTCCCCTGCAGCAACTTGAGGCCCTTTCCTCTCATCCTGCCGCTTGTACCCTGGGAGAAGAGCCCAGCACACCCTTCAGCCCTTTCTCATCGTGCCCTCTCACCTCTGCGAGGGGCGCTGAGAGACGTGCCGGGCTCCTCTCCCCAAGCAACAAGTGGTAGCGGGAGAGGAAACGGCCTCAACTTGCGCCAGGTGAGGATTAGGCTGGATATTAAGCAAAACTCCTTCATCCAAAGGGCCGTCAAGCACCGGCAGAAGCTGCCCAGGGCAGAGGAGCAGCTTCTCGCGGTGAAAAACGCCGCGCTCCTCAGCCATCTTTCTCCTCCTCCTCCTCCTCTCTCCCTGAGGAGGCACCATCGTCCGGCGGCCGCGGTCCCGCCAGGGCACAGCGGGAGGGGAGCTGCCTCACGGCCAGGTGAGGGGGAGCTGGCTCGGAGCGGTCTGGTGGCTACAGGAGCGGCACTGAGCGGGCTCGGCGCGCCCCGGGGGCTGCAGGAGCGGCGCGGAGCTGGCTCGGAGCGCTCTGGGGGCTCTAGGAGCGAGCTCGGCGCGCTCTGGGGCTGCAGGAGCGGTGCTGGGCAGGCTCGGAGCGGAGCAGGGTCCGAGCGGAGCGGGGTTTGAGCGCTCTCGGGGCCGGAGGAGCGGCGCAGGGCGGTTTTGGGGCCCCAGGAGCGGGCTCGGAGCTCTTTGGGGGCTGCAGGAGCGGCGCTAAGCGGGGTTCGGAGCGCTCTGGGGGCTGCAGGAGCGGCGTGGGCTCTAGGGCGAGCTGGGAGAGGCAGGAGCAGCGTGTGGCGGGCTGGGGGCTGCAGGCGCGGGCTCGGAGCGGGCTGGGGGCGGGCTGGGAGCGGTCCCGCAGTGATGACGCGCTTCCTGCCCCCCTCCCGCGGGTCCGCGCGGAGCCCGCAGCGGAGCGGGGCGGGGAGAGGAGGGGCGGCGGGCGAGCGGCGGGGCTGCGGGCGCCTCGCGATGCTGCGCTGACGCCGCTGCCGGTAGGAGCGCGCCGGGGCCGCGCTGCGGGGAGCCCGCACAGCCGCTTGCGGTGGCGGGGAGGCGGGAGGGGGGGGACACGGGGACCCAGCGGTTCTCCAGCCCGCGCCGGGGGCGCATCCCCGGCTCGCCGCCCCCTTCGCCGCCGGGATGCCCGGGGGCTGGGCTGCTTTCGCCCCCTCGCAGCGCCCGGGGACGGCGCTTTTCGGCGGGGGAGAACATCCCTGCTCTCTCCCCCCCGTTCATTCTTGCTCGTTGCGAAGCCGCGACCTCGCCGGGGCGGTCGTGCCGGTCCCCGCTCCCCGCCGGGCGCCGTGAGGGCCGGGGGGCTCCGCGCTGAGGGGCTGCGCTGGGGGGGGGGCTGGGCGGGCTGCGGCTTCTCCCTCCCCTCAGGCTGCGGGCTGCGTCCCCCCCCCGCTGCCCCGGCACCTCTGACCCTTCCCCGTCGCCCTCAGAGCTGCCTCAGGGGGGCTTCGGCTCACTCCGTGGGTCCTAGAGGCTTCTCCGAGATGCCTCAGGGGGGAATCGGCTCTCTCCGCGGCTCCCAGAGGCTTCTCCGAGCTGCCTCCGGGGGGCTTCGGCTCTCTCCGCAGCTCCCAGGGGCTTCTCCGAGCTGGTATCTCCAATACCTGCCTGGGAGCCGGAGCTCTGCGGGCTCTGAGCTCACCTTCCCCTCTGCTTTTGTTCTGTCGGTTTATTTCACCTTTACTTTCTGTGTGTTGAAGAGCTGCTGCTGTGACTGCTTGGAAAACCCTCGGATTAAACAGTTGCCCCTCCGCATCCTTTAAAAGTTTATTTTGGGGACCTGTGTTTTCAGAGCCAGTTTTGAACCATGTCGTGTTCCAAAGCAGAAAACTGGTTCTGAGTTTGAAAGTATCTTATTTAAAGGGGCTGAGATTTCTGTGTCTTCAAGAGAACCCAATAGAATCGTAAGTTTGGGTTGGAAGGGACCTTAAACATCATTTAGTTCCAACAAAGATGTCTACGTGATTAAAGAGCCAACAAGCAACACGTTTGTGAGATTGTTCTTACTTGCAGAGAACATTTTCTGTGTTGGAAGTATGACTGCCAGTATTAGTTATAAATATTTTACACATTGGACTATATAAAATGCTTTAATAGAATCACCAGGTTGGAAGAGACCCACTGGATCATCGAGTCCAACCATTCCTATCAAACACTAAACCATGTCCCTCAGCGCCTGTTCCACCCGTGCCTCTGTTTCATCTCTGTTTGAATCATAGAATCACTAGGTTGGAAAAGATCTCTTCGCTCATCCAGTCCAGCCATTCCTCTCTGCCACTAAACCCTGATGAAGAGATAGCACTCAGCCATTCTTCCAGCGGTGCAGATGTTAGTTAAATTAACTATGAATTAGGTTGGCTAAACTACATTTTCTGCTTTAATTTTCAAAACACGACGTTTTCAAGGCAGATCCTTGAAGTTGAAGGTTACCACACAGCTAGGAGGAAAAAAAGAATCTCTTGCCTCTGGGAAGTGCATTTCTTGTGTTTCGTAATGCCTCGTTTAAATCGCTGGTCACTGCAGAACTAAACAATTAAGTGGAATTTTCATTTAGCTTCTCTGTTGCTGGCAAAGTTATTGAGTTTAAATCAAGTAAGATTATTTGTACTTTCTGATTGCCAGTGTCTCTGGGTTAACTGTGACAAACTTAGGTGGTATTTAAGTTTGGAATCTCAGTTTAAAACCTAATAGACTGTCGTGGTTTCATATGGGACAGCCATTCGTTTTACCAGTCAAATTGGAGCAGTTTACCCCGAATAATTGTCGTGTGTGTTCGTGGAGTAACATCTGTTGCATGATATCATGTAGTGGAATGTCGTACAGCCTAATTTAAGTTTATTTGAAATGTTGCCATTGCACTGTAGTACTGGCTGAGAGGGCGAGAGGTTTTTTGGTGTGTGTGTGGTGGCTGGATGGGTTAGGAGTAGGTGATGGTGATGAATTTGTATTTGAATTGCGAAGGATTAAGTAATTTGACTCTGAGCTTGGTTTGTGGTAGTTTTACTTAGACTTCTTTAACCATTTGCCACTTAATCTAATCACTGATTTCTACTTACATTAGGAAATGCATCTATAGTTATAATGGATTAGTACAAAACACCACTACAGTGGATTCAAGCCTTTTATTTTGGAGAGGGAGGGGTGGGCTTGAAAGAACTCTGTCTGTGGCGATCTGGAACTGCATAATTTTCACCATGACTTAAAATTTTTGCTGTGAGAACATTCTCTTATTTGGTATTGTTTTTACAGAGATTTGAGTCTGCACAGCAAGGATGTCTTCGAACATTAATATTTGGATTGTGTCACTTTATATGCTTACCTATAAAATATGTATCTATTAAATCTGTGCAAATGCATGGTCTGGGCAGCTTCCAAAGATGCCCGTGCTTAATTAGTCACCACAGCTAGACAGGAGTAGAGGCATCCATAGAATCATAGAATAGAATCATAGAATCACCAGGTTGGAAGAGACCCAGCAGATCATCGAGTCCAACCATTCCTATCAAACACTAAACCATGTCCCTCCGCACCATGTCTACTCGAACCTTAAATCCACCTTCATTCCTTCTTGTGGCATTGTAGTGTCAGGTAGCTGTTGGGATAGTTTTCCATAGTTTTAATGTTGAAGTACTGAAAATACCATTTGAAGTAATTCTCAGCTCCTAGTCCTAGCTGAACCTAAGAGATTTCAATCAACTACCGTATTCTTTTTGAATTATGCAGTTTCTTGCTAACAAGTTCTTATCTAGATGCTGCCTTTCCACCAGACCGTGATTAGGAAACAAGTGTGAATATGTTTACAGACCACTGTATCCAGCTTTCAAGAATTCCTTTTTCTCCCCCTGCTCTTGAATCTTTAAAAGGTTTGGCACATCTGCTTATGCATGTTTCTGCAGACAATAGGATACTGATGCATATTGAGAACAGCAAACAAAATGGTGGGGTGCTGTTGCAAATGGGGGGAGGCCGTCTTAAGAGGCAGAATTCTGCATGTTAGGTTTCATTGATTTACTTTTGGACTTCAGGGTGTGAGTTAGGATGAATGGTGATAGTGTGTGACTGGTAATTCTGGCTTCAGGTGGTCCTGTCTATTGGTACGTGAATAAGAATGCAGGTTTTCGCT
>WAAB01000319.1:469-17920 GCA_013389865.1 Piaya cayana
GTCCCGTGGTGGGGTCGTAGGTGCCCGCCAGGTAGTAGAGGTCCTGCCGGTCCTGGTACTTCTTGCTGCGGGTCATCTGCTCGTAGTGCTCGCGTCCCACCACCTGGCACTTGTGGGAGATGGTCTGCACGTCGTTCTCGTCCTCGTGGCACGACTGGTACAAGGCGTTCTGCGTGGGGAGGGAGACACGGTGTCACCGGGGACCTTGGGGTGCCCACAATTCACTGGGGGGGGGGGCGCTGAGGGCAACCTGGGGTGCCTCAAACTGGGGGGACTGGGTCAGGCTGCGGGTGCCCTACAGGAAAGCTGGTGAGGGGGTTGGAGGGGGAGTCTTATGAAGATTGGATGAGAGAGCTGGGGGTGTTCAGCCTGGAGAAGAGGGGGCTGAGGGGAGACCTCATTGCTCTCTGCAACTACCTGAGAGGAGGTTGTGGAGAGGAGGGAGCTGGGCTCTTCTCCCAAGGGACAGGGGACAGGACGAGAGGGAATGGCCTCAAGCTCCACCAGGGGAGGGTCAGGATGGACATTAGGAACAAATTTTTCATGGAAAAGTTCATTGGGCAGTGTCAGAGGCTGCCCAGGGAGGGGGTTGAGTCCCCTTCCCTGGAGGTGTTTAAGGGACGGGTGGACAAAGTGCTGAGGGACATGGGTTAGTGATTGATGGGAATGGTTGGACTCGATGATCCGATGGGTCTTTTCCAACCTGGTGATTCTGTGAAAGCTGGAAAGGGACTATTCACAAGGGTTTGTGGTAACAGGACAAGAGGCAATGGGTATAAACTGGAGAGGTGCATATTAAGACTAGACATGATGAAGAATTTCTTCACTTTGAGAGTGGATGGACACTGGAACAAGTTGCCGAGGGGGCTGCGGCTGTTCCATCCCTGGAGGTGTTCAAGGCCAGGCTGGATGGGCCTTGGTTACCTGATCTAGTGGGAGGTGTCCCTGCCCATCACAGCAGGGCTGGAACTGGATGAGCTTTAAGGTCCCTTCCAACCTAAACTCTTCTATGATTCTATAACTGGGGTTGCCCATAACCATGAGTGTCCATAAACGTGGGGGTTGGTTGGGCTGGGGATGCCCAGAAATAGGGGTGCCCCTAGCTGGGGGGTGCAGAAGGCAGGCTCGCTGCCCCCCAGGCCCACCCCTCACCTTGCCGTCGCTCTGCCGCTTGCCCAGCTTGGTCTCCTCGGGGTGGTAGAACCACTTGACCTTGACCACCATGTTGCTGCCCCAGGACTCCCACATGCTCTCGATGCGCCCGATGTAGGGCAGGTTGGGCCGCCCGGCCGAGAGGAAGACGGCGCAGTCCCCGATGCGCAGCGTCTCCTTGCCCCGCACGATGGCCTTGTAGAACAGCTTCCGCGCCTTGCCCTTCATGCCTCGCCGCTGGGGAGCGGAGGGGTTCAGAAACGGTGCAAAGACCCCCAACCCCAGTGCTCCTACGGTGCCGCACGTCCAGCCCCGCAGCCGCTGGAGCCACTGCCACCAGCACTCAGGCACCGCGCGGAGTGAATCCGTGCAGTGAACGCAGGGACCGTGCATCCATGAGCCATGGCTGGAGCACCCACAGCCCCTGCCCTGTGACCGTAATATCCCACCTTGTCTCCTCAGGCTCCCTGCTCTGTACATCCACCTCATGTCCAGCCTAAATCTCCCCTGGTGGAGCTTGAGGCCATTCCCTCTCGTCCTGTCCCCTGTCCCTTGGGAGAAGAGCCCAGCTCCCTCCTCTCCACAANCCCTGCTGCTCACACCGTGTCTGATCCAAGCCAAGATGCCATTGGCCTTCTTGGCCACCTGGGCCCCTGCTGGCTCATGGTCAGTCACTGCCAACCAACACCCCCAGGTCCTTCTCCTCCAGGCAGCTCTCCAAACAGACTTCTCCTAGGCTGGAGCTGTAGCTGCTCAGAGTTTTTGTGTCCCAAGTGCAGGACCCACCATTAGGCCTTGTTAAACCTTGCACCACACACCTGCACCCGTGCACCATCAACACCGACACCCTCCCTCCCACGCATCCACGCGTCCTGCCGCGCGCCCATGCTCCTCCATCCGTGCATCCGTGCCCCCTGCACCCTTCTCCAGCCCCGTGGCACCAGCTGTACCTGCGTGGGGTTCCCCGACCACCTCCAGAGCTGGCGCGCGGGCAGGAAGGCGGAGATCTTTGGCCGGTTTTCCACCGAGGGCAGGCGCTGCCTCCGGGAGAACTCTTTGGCTTTGGAGAAGCTGAGGGCTTCCTTGCGCTTGAGCTTGGCCTTGGGGCCGGCGGCGGCGGCCTTGGTGAGGAAGCAGCGCTGCGGCGCGCCGCTCTTGGAGCGCAGGGCCTCCGGCTGCGCCAGCAGCGCCGGCACCGGGTGGGAGAGGCAAGTCTGGAGCAGCAGCGTGGAGTCCTCATCCTCCGAGCTGTAGGAGGAATCCTCGTTGTCAGAGGAGCAGAGGCTGGAGGTGGAGATGGAGCCCGAGCTGGAGGAGGTGGAAGAACCCGAGGAAGAGGAGGAAACCGAGAGGCGGGTCATGAAGCGCGAGGGCACGTCGGCGCCCAGCGCACCCGTCTCCTCGTCCTCATCCATGTCCGAGTAGGAGCTGTGGCAGTCGCTGTCGCAGTTCAGGGCGAACTCGGCTTGGCTCGAGTATTTCCGCAGCGCCAGCCCCACAGGCAGCTGGTGCACGGGCGCTCGCCCCTTCCTGTCCTTGCCTGCCAGGGCCGCGTGGGAATAGCCGTGGGTGGCCAGCGGCCGCTCCAGCTTGGCCCCAAAGTCCTTCTCAGCCAGCAGCAGGGCCTTGCAGTTCTTATTCTTGGGGGACGTCACCCCTTCGTGGTCCAGCTTGACCAGGTACTCGCTGCCCGCCTTCCTCCGGCCGCTTTTGCCCATTTCTGCCTCCAGCCGCTCGGCTTTCTTAGAGCGCAGGAGTTTCTGGGCAGCCGGCAGCACCAGCCCGGCCCCGGCCCCGAAGGAGGCGTAGGAGCTGGCGATGCGGCTGAAGGAATCGGCCCCGAAGCCGTTGCCGAAGACGGGAGCGGCGAGGTGGTGGTGATGGTGCACGGGGAAGATCGCCTCCTTGGCCCGCAGCTTCTTGGCGCTGCCGTTCACCTGGAAGAGGTTCTGCAGCACCGACGCGCCCTTGCTCGCCGCCTTCCGCTTCGTCTGCGCCACCGCCGACCAGCTCAGCAGGGGCCCCCCGCGCCGACCCAGGAAAGGGTCGCTCAGCACCGGCCCTTTGCCACCTGACAGCATCTCCACGGCTTTGCCTGGCGGGAGACGGGGGTCAGGGGACAATCTGCATCCCTGCACGTCCCTCCCTGCAGCCCGAGCGCCCTTCTCCCGTTACTGCAGTGCCTGCACCACCCCCTTCCTCCATCCCTGGTCCCGCATCCTTCCCTGCATCCCGCCAAGCCCAGCTCCCTGCTCTCCATCATCCCTGCGTCCTACCACACTCAGTTCCCAATCCCGTGCATCCCCTCATCTTTCCCTGCATCCCTGCTGGCTTCCCTGCCTCTATCCTCCCCCACGCCTGCATCCCAGCATCCTTCCTTCCATCCCCACCCCTGCCTGCTTCCCTCATTCCTCCACCTCTTTCCCATGCCTGCATCCTCGCATCCTTCCTCCATCCCCTCCCCTGCCCGCATCCCAGCATCCTTCCTTGCATTCTTTCCTGCCTCCCTTTCCTGTGTTCCCTCCCGTGCCTGCATCCCAGCATCCTTCCTCTGTCCCCTCCCCAGCCTGCATCCCAGAGCCCTTCATTGTGTCTCCTCTCCCACCTGCACCCCACGATCCTTCCCTGCATCCCAGGACCATTCCCTGTGTCTCCTCTCCCACCTGCACCCCACGATCCTTCCCTGCATCCCAGGGACCTTCCCTGTGTCTCTTCTCCTACTTGCACCCCAGGATCCTTCCCTGCATCCCAGGGACCTTCCCTGTGTCTCTTCTACTTGCACCCCAAGGTCCCTTTCTGCATCCTCTCTCCTGCTCTGCATCCCAGCATCCTTCCTCTATCCCCTCCCCAGCCTGCATCCCAGGACCCTTCCTTGTGTCTCCTCTCCCACCTGCACCCCAGGATCCTTCCCTGCATCCCAGGACCCTTCCCTGTGTCTCCTCTTCCACCTGCACCCCAGGATCCTTCCCTGCATCCCAGGACCCTTCCCTGTGTCTCCTCTCCCACCTGCACCCCAGGATCCTTTCCCATATCCCACCAGTGCTGCCCATACCGCCTCCCTCGGGACCCCCATGAGCTCCACAGATCGCAGCCCCCTCCACCCCCCGTACCACTTTTCTCCTTGCCAGCTGCCTTCTTCCCGGAGTTCTTGGGGTGCTCGGGGCTGTTGTGGCGGTCCGGGCGGAGGCTGGGGGGCAGCTCGCTGGGGGTGGGCACATCCCCGCACGACCGCTTCGTCCTCCGGCACGAACTGGAGACCAGGAGCGCCGGGGACGGCTCGGTGCCTGCGGGCAGAGCGTAGGGTCAAGGCCACCCCCGCAGCTCCCCCCGTGCCCACCCTGCAGCCCCCAATCCCACTCACATTGGATTTTGAAGTCGGGGGGCAGCAGGCGGATGTTGGAGACGGCGATGTGCCCCGTGTCACCGTCGTCGAACTCCACCATCACCGCCTCGGGGTCATCCTCCTCCTCATCGCTGGAAGAGCCTGCGGCACGGGGAGGGCTGGTTGAGCTGGGGGGGGTCCCAAACACTTCGACCCCGCCAGCTGCCAACGGACGCTCCTCACCTCGCACCACGTTCCCAGGATAGAGGCACCGGGATTTCTGGCTCCAGTAGGCGCAGACACGAGTGCCTGGGGGGAGGCTGCGTCGCGACTGGGGACGGATATCAAGGACCTGCGAGGAAGCGACGTGTTGGGTGGCGTGGGGCGCCGGGACCCCCGGCCCTGACCCCCAACCCCACTCACCGCCTCCTGCAGCAGCTGCTCCTGCGAGTAAATGCGCTGCCGGTTGCCCCGCTCGCCCTCGATGATGATGCTGTAGCTGGGAAAGGGGCGCAGAGGTGGGGCTCAGCACCCACCCCAGCACCCCAACCCGCAGCGGGGACCCCCAAGCCCGGCCCCCACTCACATATCGGGGGGCTGGATGGTGCGGACGCTGCCGGCGTAGAGCAAGCTGTCCTCCTTGGGGATGAGGATGTGCAACCCGTCCCGCAGATCCTCTTTCTGGATGGCGCAGGCGTGGGGCAGCGGCGAGCGGCGTCCCCCCCGCGCCACCCCTGCCAGGCAGTCCCCTCCCTCCTCCTCCTCCTCGAGAAGCTGCTGTTGTCATCAAAGTCGAAGTCGTCCTCCACGGTGAAGCTCTCCAGCAGCTTGCTGACCGCCCGGCCCTTGCACTGCGGGAGAAGGAGCTGAAGGTGGGGTGGGAGGCACGAGGGGGGCCCTGCCGGGGTTGGGGTCCAGCCCCCACCACCGCTCACCTGTTTGGTGGCCACTTTGCTTTTCACCTTCGCCAGCTTTTTCCCTTTGCTCAGGATGGTCTTGGCGCTCCGGGGAGAGAGGGCCAGCGAGAGGGCCCCGTTCTTCCTCTGCGGGAAGGGGGTCAGAGCTCCTCTGTGGCAAACCCCAGCCTGCTGGCACCTCCTAGCACCCCAGCCCCTGCACCCCACGGGCCCATCAAGTGCTCCCAACCTCCCCTGCAGCCCCAGCCCATGCAAAACACACCCCCACCCCCCTCTGCATCTCATGATCCCATCCCCACGGCGCCATGGATGCCCCTCAGCCTCCAGAGCCTGTGCAAACCAACCCCTCGGCACCCCATGGTCCCATCCCTGTGGACCATGCAAATCCTGCACTCCTGTATCCCAAGGTCCCATCAGTAATCGATCAGGTGGTCCCATCCCCAAGGTCCCATGGAGGGTCCCCAGAACCCCCAGCCCACGCAAACCCTGCCCCCATCCCTCTGCACAGAATCATAGAATCACCAGGTTGGAAGAGACCCACCGGATCATCGAGTCCAACCGTTCCCATCAATCACTAATCCATGTCCCTCAGTGCCTCATCCACCCGTCCCTTAAACCCCTCCAGGGAAGGGGACACAACTCCCTCCCTGGGCAGCCTCTGACACTGCCCAGTGCCCCTTTCCATGAAAATTTTTTTCCTAATGTCCAGCCTGACCCTCCCCTGGCGGAGCCTGAGGCCATTCCCTCTTGTCCTGTCCCCTGTCCCTTGGCAGAAGAGCCCAGCTCCCTCCTCTCCACAACCTCCTCTCAGGTAGCTGGAGAGAGCAATAAGCATCCCACAGTCCCCCCAGGAACCCATCCCAGTGGTCCCAGCAAAGCCCCCCCAGCTCATGCAAACCCTCTGCCCAGCCCCTGCACCCCCCAATCCCACGGGTGCCCCCCCGTGCTCACCCTCAGGGCCGACTGCAGCACTTTGCTCTTGCGCGTGGCCTTCTTCAGCCTCTCGCTGGCCAAGCGAGCCCCCTCGTCCCTCGTTCCGAAGTGCCGGGGGTCGGTGCCGCCAAAGAGGCTGCCGGCGGGGGCCGGGGTGCTGGGGCCGCTGGTGGTTGGCGGCCGGAGGCTCTCCTTGGGCTTGGCCTTCAGCTTCTTCTTGCCGCCCTCCTCGCAGCCGCCTGCTTTCCGCCGCACCGGCACCTTCTCCAGCTTGCCAGTCCCCGGCTTCATCGGCCGCCGCTTGATCTTCACCTCACCCTCGGGGCTGCCGAGGTGGCAGGGCCCTGCGGGGATGGAACGGGGCTCAGGGAATCCGGGGGTGCCCACCCAGCCTCTGTGGGCGTCACGGGATGGTCTGGGTTGGAAAACTCCTTAAAAATCATCCGCCTCCAGCCCCTCTGCCGTGTCAGGGACCCCTGTGCGCCCCTGGCATCCCTGCGTTACCTAGCAGCCCCTGCCTTTCCTTCTTCTTCTTCGCCTTTTCGTTGGCCTCCATCTTCACCACGGAGGATGGGGAGGGTCCCAGCACGGCCACCGGCACCGAGGGCAGCAGGGACAAGCCTGGCTCGTTGTCCCCGTCCTCACTGTCCGTGTCCTCATCCTGCTCGTCTGCAAGAGGAGGAGGGCAGCGATGAGGGACCCCTCGCACCCAGGGGTGGCCCCTGCACCCAGGGAGACGCTCCTTCTCCATGGACGGGGTGAGCTGGGGGGGGTCCCAGCCCCTGAGGACGCCTCGGTACAAGCCCCCCAAAACCCTGCAGCTGCATGCACCCTCCTGACCCAGCCCCCCACGACCTGCTCCGCACCCTGAGTCCTGTGCTGGCCTCTACACCCCCAGCCCCCTGCACCCCCACTCCTGTGCTGGACCCCCAGCCCCATATTGGACTCCCAGCTCCATGCCGGACCCCTAGCCCCATACTGGACCCCCAGCCCCATACCAGCCCCCCAGCTCCATGCCGGACCCCTAGACCCATACCGGACCCCCAGCTCCATGCCGGACCCCCAGCCCCATACCGGACCCCCAGCCCCATGCCGGACCCCCAGCCCCACGCCAGCCTTACCTTTGAAGCCCACTGCCTGGTGGGGGTCGGGGTCCTGCGTCTGGTACTTGGTGGCCTTGGAGCTCTTGGGACGGGACAGTTTCTTCTGGATGCGGCCGCTGGGGTTGGGGTCTTTCCGTCGGAAGGGGCTGATGCCAGCGGGCAGCCCTTTGCTCTTCACCTTCTGTTTCAGCTGCGACACCTTGTGAGCCACCTTGCAGCCCAGCTTGCCCTGCGAGCCACTCTTCTTGCACCGCACCTTTTCCTGGGGGGCACGGGGAGGCTCAGGATGGGGTCCACACCCCCTCGGCCCTGGGCGGCGTTTGCCGCCGGCGGGTTCGGACTCACCGGGGATCCCTTGAGGCTGCCAAACTCGGCCAGCTTGCTCCTCTTCTTCTTGGGCTCGGGGTCGCCCCGCAGCTCGGCGCACAGCAGGGACAGGCTGGTCTTCACCGCCCTGGTGGGGAGCGCGGCATGGACACAACGCCCACCGGAACCCCCACACCAATCCTGCACCCCTTGGCTGGATCCTGCTGCGCTCCCTGGATCGACTCGGCACTCCCCAGTGGGACACTGCACCCCTAGCCAGATCCTGCACCCCCTGGAACAATCCTGCACTCCCCTAGCCAGATTCTGTACCCTCCAAACTGAGCCTGCACCCCTAGATGGATCCTGCACCCCTAGATGGATCCTGCATTCCCTGGATGGATCCTGCACCCCTAGATGGATCCTGCACCCCTGGATGGATCCTCTGCTTCCAGCTGGATCCTGTACCTCTGGCCACATCCAGCGCTCCCCAATCAATCCTGCACCCTAAAACAGATTCTGCATCTCCTGCCCCATCCTGAACCCCAAATCAATCCTGCATCCCTAATCAATCCTGAACCCCTAGATAGATCCTGCACCCCATGCCACATCCTGCACCCCATACCAATCCTACACCCCCAGATAGATCCTGCATCCCCATCTATATCCCGAATCCCCAATCAATACTGCACCCCTCGACAGATCCTGCATCCCAAACAAAATACTCAACCCCCAATCCATCCTGCACCCCCAGTCCATCCTGCCCCTCTGGTTGGATCCGGCACCCACGATCAATCCTGCCCCCTCTGGCCACCACCATCTCCCCCTCTCCCCCCATAACCTTCACTCGCTCACTAATGTTTTGTGACATAAAACCTAGAGATTAATTTTTTTTTTCCCCTCTTTCCCTCCGTCTTAATTGAAGGAACCATTTAGCGCAGATTTAACTGTTATTACTGAAGGGGGGGGGCCAGGGCTCGCGCACGCACATGCGCTCCAAGCGTGTTTGGACTCGCTCGGAGGATTTATGCAAATGGGCCTGTCGGGAGAGGCAATTTGTAGCGGAGAAGGACAATTATACAGGGCCCGGGAGTGGGGAAACGGCTGCGCCGGGCGGCTAATGGGTAATAATAAAGCGCCGGCAGCGATGAACGCCGCTGCAGCGTGACCAATGGCTTTATACGGCGCAGATAAAGAGGCTTTTATGCAACGCTGCTCCCGTGGCCGGCGTGGGGGGGACGGCATCGCTGCCCGGCCGAGCCCCCAGCGCCGCGAGCGGGTCGAGAACGGGAGCGAGACGCCGCTGCGGATGAGAAGGGGCCGTGGCGGGGGTCCCGGCGTCACCCCGGGGAATTGAGGCTGGTGGCTAGTCCTGTGGGACAAGGAGGGCACGCGGCGCCGGTCACTCACTTGACCTTGCGGCTCTCGGCCCTGCTCAGCGTGCTGGAGTGTTTGCGCTTCCTCGGCCGCCCCGGGCCGCGTCGCGCCGGGCTCCGGGAGCTCTCGTCACGCCTGCAGCCGCAGCAAGACCGGGGGAACCCTGAGCCGCGCGGCTGCCGCAGCCGGGGCCCCTCGCCGAGCCGGGCTGAGGACGGGCCCAAACTCATCGCGCCGACGGGCCCGCTCGGCGCAGGGCGCTCCCTCCCCAGCTTCCCCGTTTCCCACAGCCTTGTCCCCCCCAGCCCCGAGCCTGGGGACCCGCTGGGGAAGGGGACGTACTCGTGGTCGTGGCGCCTCTGCAGCTTCACCAGCTCTCGCTGCTTCTCCTTGTAGCGGCGCTGGAGCTCGGCCAGCCGCATCCGCACCTCCACCTCCTGCGTGTTGAGCTGCTCGATGGCCGCCTTCAGCGGGCAAACCTGGGCGAGAAGGAGGGTGGGAGGCTGGCAGCTTCGGTCCTGGCGCCGAGACCGGGCACAGCTCATCACATCCCACATCTGAGATCAGACGTAGCTCAACCCACCTCCCGCCTTGAGATCAGACACAACTCATCACACCCCACCCCTGAGACCAGGCACAGCTCATCCCACCTCCTGGACCTGGCACCAGGCACAACTCATCCCACCTCCTGCACCTGAGATCAGGTACAACTCATCTCACCTCCTGCACCTGAGACCGAGCACAACTCACCCCATCTCCTGCACCTGAGACCGGGCACAACTCATTACATCCCACTCCTGAGACCAGGTACAACTCATCCNTTCCCACTTCCATCACCTGAGATCAGGTACAACTCATCCCCCCTCCCTCACCTGAGACCAGGTACACCTCATCCCACCTCCTGCACCTGAGATCAGGTATAACTCATCCCCCCTCCTGCACCTGAGACCGAGCACAACTCACCCCACCTCCCGCACCTGAGATGACAGGCAGACACTCACGGCCTTGGTTTTGGGTGTCCAGGTGTACTTGCGGCGCGGCACACGGGCTCGGGGCGGTGGCGAAGGAGGCAGGGGGCTGAGCGCGGGGGGGCTGCCGTCCCGGCTAGCCGCCTCCACCAGCGACCAGGCGGCCGCCACGGTGGCCAAGTTCTGCAGGTTGAAGGCCAGCAGGTCCTCGTCCTCCCCTGCTGGGGTGGGAGAAGAGCGGAGCTGGGGTGGGACGTCACCTGGGCCCCCATGCCGCCCCACACATGCTTTAGTGCAACCGCCGCCCCACGCCACGGCAGCACCAGGACCGACACCACGGTGAGAAGGGGCATCGCGCCGTGGGGCAGGGGGTCAGGGATGAGTGGGGTGTCCCGAACTGGCTGCGGGGCGACACTGGGAGCGGCTGTGGGGTCGCCCGGGGGTGTCAGCAGGCAGGGGGACGGCACAGCCGGTGTCCCTGGTGCAGCCGCGGGGCTGGGCGAGCAGCAGCGCCAGCGATGAACTCATCGTCGAGCAGCGCCAAGGCCGGACTGGGAGGGACGCGGTGACGCTCCCCGTCCATCCGCAGCGGGGAGCGGGGCCCCACAGCCCCCCCCCTCGCCGCCCCACAGCGTCACAGCCCCACGGCGCACGCGGCCACAGGCGGCACCGAGCACGCGGGGCCCCATCGCCACGCGCTGGGGATGCGCCAACGCGGCCTTCCCCGCCGGGGCCCCCGGGATTCCCTGGGGAAGCCGAGCCGGGAGGGAATCCCGGCGCCTGCTTGGAGCCAGCGCTGGAGCTGAGCCCCAGGGACGGCCCCGCGGTGCGAGCCGGGCGCCACGGCGCATCGCCGGCACGCACGGAGCCCTGCAACGCGTGCAACCGCCCCCCCGGCACCAAAAGACACCGCAGCTTCCTCCTCCGCCGCACAACACGCAGCGCGTGTGCAAAAGCTCCGCCAAAAGCAGCTTTGCTCCTGCTCGTCTCCATCACGGAGCACCCACGGGCGTCGCCACGGCGGCTGCGGTGGCTGCTCACCTTGCAGGGCCAGGTCGCAGCGGCGCTGACGCAGCTCCAGGTCGGCGAGCTCGCTCAGCAGGGCGATGCCGGGGATCCCTGAGGGGTGAGGGGCGGCGGGTGACGGCGGGGCCGGAGGGGGCTCTCGGGGTGAGCCCAGCGCTGGCAGCTCCCCCAGGTCGATGCCGGCGGCGATCAGAGCCTCCAGCCCGCCCAGGCAGCCCTGCCGCCCGCCGGGGATGTCGCCATCCTCCTCCTCCTCCTCATCTTCCTCCTCGCAGCTGCCTTCCTGCTCCGAGTCGTCGCTGTCGCCTTCTTCGTCCACATCCTCCTCCTCCTCCTCGGTGGCGGGAGGCAGCGGGGAGGCCTCCGCTACGGGCCCCGGGTGCTGCTGCTCTGGCACACTCTGCTCCGGCGCTCCCTGAGCTGCCTCCCGGCACAGCCCGAAGGCCACCGGCCCCCTCTCCTCGGTGGTCCCCGCGGCCGGGCTGGGGTCCCGCTCCCCGCAGGCGGCTCCTGGGGCGAGGAGGAGGTGGTGGCGGTGCAGCAGCCCCCCGGCCCCCTCGGCCACGGCGTCCCCGGCCAAGGGCTCCATCTCTCGCAGCACCTCGCCGGCGGGGCTGAAGGTGCGGGATTGCTCGGGCTCGGCCGGCGGTGAGCCGGCGTGCATAGTGTCGGGGTCGGCCGGCTCGGAGTGCGCCTCGGAGAAGCCCATGCCAGCCGCGGGGTAGCTGTAGCCGGGCGGCAGGTCTGCGGGGAAGCAGGTGATGCTCAGCACATGCCGTGAGACCCTCACCACCCTCCTCCTCCTCCTCGGCATCCCGGTCCTACCTGGCTCCAAGGATTTGGGGTAGTCACGGGGCGGCTGCCCCTCGCCGCGCTTGTCGTCGCCGTCGCTGCCCTTGCTCTGGACGGGGAGGGGGCTGTCGGCCGGGGAGCGTGGGGCCACGGCGGAGCTGGCGCTGGGGCAGAGCGGTAAAGTGCAGGGAGCCGCGGGGAGGGCCACGGGGCACTTGGCCGGGTGCCGCAGGGCCGGGGAGTGGCAGCACGGGGACAGCTTGGGGGGCCCGGGGGCTGGCGAGGACAAGCCCTTGGCCGGGGGGTTTAAGGCAACTGCTTTGTGGGAGGGTTTGAGGGGCTTCTCGGGAACCCCCTCCTCCAGCTCCAGGGGCTGCTCCTCTGGCTTCCGCTGCAGGGGACACGGAGGTCAGCACGTGCCAGCCCCATAGCTCAGCCCCATAGCTCAGCCCCTGCCCCACAGCCCAGACGCCGCCGCACTGCCTGGCTCCAGCCCCCATCCCAGCCCTGACCCGTAGCCCACACCCCAGCCCCACATCTCATACCCTAGCACCATACACCCACCCTAAACCCTAACCTCAGTCCAGCCCCACATCCCCAATCCAGCCCCACACCCCATTCCATGCCCGGCCCCATATCCCCACCCTACACCCCAACATCAATCCAGCCCCACATCTCATACCTCAGACCCGTATCCCCACCCTACACCCCAACCTCAATCCAGCCCCACATCTCACATCCCAGGCCCATAACATCGTTTTACGCCCCATATCACCAAACCATCCCCACATCTCAGCCCTGTATCCCCACCCTACATCCCATTCCACATCCAGCCCCACATCCCCAAACCATCCCCACATCTCATACCTCAGCCTCATATCCCCACTGTCCACCCCAAACTTGATCCAGACCCAAATCCCCAAACCAGTCCCACATCTTATATCTCAGCCTCATACCCCCACCGTACACCCCAAACTCAATCCAGCCCCACATCCCATTCCATGCCCAGCCCCACATCTCATGCTCCAGCCCCATATCCCCACCCTACGCCCCAACCTCGATCCAGCCCCACAACCCTGTGCCCCAGCCCCGCTCCCGGGCACCTGGACGTGCGCCTGGCGCTGGATCTCGAGGGCCTGTGCCGCCCGCTGCTGCTGCTGCAGGGCGTAGAGCTCCTGCTGGCGCAGGAACTGGGAGCGCGAGTACACGGGCAGCTGCCCCGTGTGCTGCAGGTGGGCGCTGGGGCCACGGCCCGGGTACATCGGGGGCCACAGCGATGCCTGGTCCATCACGTCGGCTGCCGGCGGCAGAGGGTTAATTGGGGACCTGCCTTGAGGGTCACCTTGCAGCCCCCAGCGGTGCCCTCCCCAGCTCTGCACCCCTGGCTGCACCCACAGAGACCCCATCACGCTCCCCGACACCCCAGCAGCACCCAAACGGCCCCCATCTCCAACCCCTGCATGGCCAGAACCCCAACTCCTGCCCCTGCACCCCGAAAGGACCCCCAGGGACACTATCACCCTCCCCTGCACCCCAGCGGCACCAAAAGGGACCCCACCTCACAGTCCTGCATCCTCGAAAAGCACCCACAGGGACTCATCTTACTCCCATGCACCCCAGAAGCATCCCCAGGGACCCCGTGACCCACCTCTGCACCTCAGCAGCACCCCATCTCCCACCCCTGTGACCCTAGCAGCACCCCAGGCACCCCATCTCCCACTCCTGCACCTCAGCAGCACCCCCCGTTTCTGCCATCTCTCCTCCTCCCTGCACCCCATCTCCTCCCCAGCCCCCAGCCCCCTAGTCGTGCCCCCAGGACCCCCCAGTCCCGTCCTCACCCAGCGTGTGGGGGGTGCCGTGTGCGGGGGGCTCAGTGGGGAGGATGACAAGCTGGGCAGGGGGGTCCTGGGCGAGGGGGAAGACGGGCTGCATGGTGCTGGGCATGGAGGCGGGGAAGGTGGGCGGAAGGTTCTGGTGCAGCGCGGGGTGGCTGATACCTGCGGGGCATGAAAATCATCAGTGTTGGGGCTGGAGAAGCGGGGACAGGTCCCAGCCAGCCCTGCTCCCACAGCCCCCCCGGGGCGGCACTGACCATAGGAATGTCCCCCCATCCAGATGGAGGGGCTGCGGGTGCGGGGCAGCCAGTGCGTGTGTGCCGGGTGGCTGTGGGCGGTGGGGTCCCCCCCGAGCTGCCCCGCTGGCAGCGAGGAGCCCCCAGCGATCATCAGGTGGGGGGTCAGCTCCCCGGGACAGCCCCCTGACGGGTGCATCCGCGCAAAATCCACCAGGTCCTTGTTGTCCCTGTGGAAAAAAATCATAGAATCACCAGGTTGGAAAAGACCCACAGGATCATCGAGTCCAACCATTCCCATCAGTCACTAACCCATGTCCCTCAGCACCTCGTCCACCCGGCCCTTAAACCCCTCCAGGGAAGGGGACTCAACCCCCTCCCTGGGCAGCCTCTGCCAGGGCCCAATCACCCTTTCTGTGAATTTTTTTTTCCTAATGTTCAGCCTAAACCTCCCCTGGTGGAGCTTGAGGCCATNCCACAACTGACCCCAGGATTTGATGAGCAATCTCACCAGAGGGAGAAGAACCTCCCTGGACCTGCTGGTCACACCGTTTCTGATCCAAGCCAAGATGCCCTTGGCTTTCTTGGCCACCTGGGCCACTGCTGGCTCATGGTCAGTCACTGCCAACCAACACCCCCAGGTCTTTCTCCTCCAGAGCTGGAACCCTGTGCCGCAGGGCCCCCCACCTCATGCCAACCACCCCAGCGCTTACTGGAGAAGAAGCTCACGCCCCGGCAGCCCCAGTCGCTCCTCGCAGAGCCGACCCCGCTCCTCCTCTGCCTCCAGGTCGATGAGGTGCATGGGCCGCGCGGTGCCTGCTGTGCCGGGGACAGGACAGTGTCATCAGCGCGGCACCGCCAGCCCCTCTGCCACCCCCATCATATTCCCCAGCTCCTACCTTTGATGCCAGCGGCCGTCCGACCCTGCCGCCCGGAGCCGCCACCGCCACCGTAGGAGGGCTCAGGGCGTCCGAGCGTATCCTTCTGCCGTGCCACGGCCACAGCGATGCCCACGGGCGGCTGCCGCACCTCGCTCTCGCCCGTGGCCAACCCGTCGTGCTCCCGGCCGCGGGCGCAGTCCGGCCGCTCCAGCTCCGTCTGCCCTTTTCCCGAGGGGAACTTGGCATCTTGGTGGGCGCAGCTGCCCTTGATGCTCCCCAACCCCACGAAAGGGGGGCCCTTCTGCCCCCCCAGCAGTGCCTGGTTGCTGTATTTCAGCAGGTTCTTCATCGCCGAGACCTCGTCCGGGGCGGCCGGCACCTCCTGGCCCAGCACCGGGCCCTGAGTCATCAACGCAGCCGGCTGCAGACTCGTGCCAAAAGGATCCAGGTAGGATCCTTTCCGCTCCTCTGGCACAGCCAAGGGGGGGCCCTGGCCCTGCACGCCCCAGGGGGGCAGGGGGTGGCCACCGTAGCCCAGGGCACTCAGCTCCAGGGGCTTGCGCTTGCCCTCGGCGCCGGCTGCCTCCACCTCTGGGTGCTGCTGGTGCCGGATCCGAGCCACTTTCTGGGGAGCCGGCGCCGGGGGGTTGTCCTTGGGGGGGCCCTTCTCTAAAGTGCAGCAGGAGGGACCGACGCGGACGCCCAGCGGGTCAGGGCGGGCGGCGCGGGAGCAGTCGGGGACCGGCGGCACCTCGAAATAGCCCTTCTCCAGAGCACCCTTGGGTGCCGGGCCCCGGCCAGCAAAGGGGGGGCCCTCAGCCGTGCCCCCCCCGAGGTACTCCAGCCCCTTCAGCCGGGTGCTGGGAGCGCCCCACTCCAGCCGCCGCTCCGCGGACCCCTCCGCCTTCAGCGGGTGCTGGAAGGGGCCCCCGTACCCGGCTGGGGGCTCGGCCCCCGCCTCGGTGTGCCGCTCCTTGCCCTCGGCACGCTCCAGCCCTCCAGCTTCTGCCGCAACCTGGAAGGAGCGGCTCTTGTCCGTCAGGTGCCCGACCGAGGGCACGAGCGTGGCACCGCTCAGCTTCAGCTCCCGGCCGGCCGGCTCCGGCAGCGGGCACAGCACCTCGGGGCCAGCGTGGAGCTGCAGACAGGGGAAGGAGCCGGCGGCGGCGGGGCCGAGCGCGGCCGGCGCGGTGGGCACGGCGTAGGACACGGCGTGGTGCAGCATCTGCCGCCTCTCCACACACTCGCTGTAGGGCTGGGGCACCTCGGGGATGCCCGGCTCGCGCTCGCTGCGGCACGGCTCCTTGGCGGCGGCGGCGGCGCAGCGGGTGGCTCGAGGCAGGGCGTTGCCGGCGCAGCTGGGCAGCACGGAGCGCCCGGCGTCGCCCTCCAGTCCCTTGGCACCCAGCAGGCAGGAGGCGAGGTGCTTGGGGCGGCCGTCGCCGTGGCCCCGCGGGGGCAGCCCCTCTTTGCAGTGCCCCTCGGGTGGCACCGGCAGCACCGCCTTGTGCCGCTCCTTGGGCTCCTCGTCTGGCAGCCGCTCCTTGGCGTCCCCCTTGCCCACCTTCTCCTTGGCCGCCAGGAAGCGCTCGTAGTCCTTGGGGGTCTTGGGCAGGGGGCCAGCCTCTCGCTCCCGGCTGCAGGAGCCGGCCGGGGGCCCGGGAGCGGCGTGGGTGATAGCGGGGAAGCCGTGGCCGGTGGGGAGCAGGGCAGGCTGGGCAGGCAGGTTGCGCAGGTAGAAGTTATCTGGAAGGGAGGGTGATGGATGAGCCCCCCCCCCCCCGCCACTCAAAACACAACCCGGCCCGGGTGCCCGGCGGCTGTGCCAGCGCCTGCTAACGAGGGGAGGAGCGTGGAGGAAGGCACAGCCTAATTAGCTCCGTTTCCCACCCAAACAATGTTCCCTATTAAGCACCCGCCACAATATTGTGAAAAGCGAGAGCGGCGACAGCGGCTGGGCTGGGTGCCCACCACCCTGTGCCTGCCGGCCCTGCTCATCCCAGGGGACCCGGCGCCTGTTCTGCCGCTGACCCCCAGCCCTGACACCCGCCTGGGCACCGGGACACGTGCCGAGCCCCCGACCCGTGCCCACCTGGGGCCCTCAGCCGTCCCCAGGGGTTCGGTGGCACCGCGGTGCCGCGTGGGGCCCCTGGTACCTGCCTTTCTGGCTCTCGTAGAAGCGGTGCTGGCCGTAGAGAACGTTGCTGTTGCCGTGGTGGTCCAGGTGGCTCATGGGCAGGAAGGTGGAGGCCAGGCTCCCGGAGAAGCGCGGGTACCCCGGAGCTGGGAGCACAGCGGTCACGGGGAGAACTGGGGTGTGCTCCCAGCCCCCCACAGCATCTCCACCCCGCACCGCAGCCCCGCACCGCGCTGGATGCTTTGCCACAGCCTGTCATGTCCTCCAAGCCAAGAATCCCCCCAAAACCCCACCGGACTGAGACCCCACGGACTCGTGACCGCAGTGGGTACAGTGACGGCTCAGTGCAGCCCTAGTGGCCGCGGTAGCCAGCGAGCTCAGACAAGCGTTAGCCAGAGGGCTCGGATGGGATGTCCAGCAGCGCCGTGCTGCACGGCCGGAGTGGCGTGCGCTGCCTGCCCCCCCCCCC
>WAAB01000320.1:9754-57845 GCA_013389865.1 Piaya cayana
GGGAATGGCCTCAAGCTCCGCCAGGGGAGATTTAGGCTAGGGATTAGGAGGAAGTTTTTTACGGAAAGGGTTATTAGGCATTGGAATATGCCGCCCAGGGAGGTGGTTGATTCGCCTTCCCTGGGGGTGTTTAAGTTACGAGTGGACGAGGTCCTGAGGGACATGCTTTAATGTTTGGTGGGAATGGTTGGACTTGATGATCCGATGGGTCTCTTCCAACCCGGTGATTCTGTGATTCTGTGGTTCTGTGAAGGGCTCTCCTCTCCTCTGGAGCTGTTTCTCTTCCTGTTCAGGCTTCCGCCACAACCTCTGTTGCCTTTTGCTGCTGTGGGTGCTCAGGGCACCCCGAGTGTGAGCATTGTGGCACCAGGAATTACGCTGGAAAACCACCCTCTGGCAGCAATGCAGGCAGATCATGAGGCAAAAAACATGGGCAAATACTCCATCTGAATCCTAAAGTGAGACAAAAATAGTGCGTGGCAAGGGGAGGAGTGAAGAGTGATTTTATTGTCTTTGTACAGCCGGAACTAAGGCACTAGCAGTAAGCCCAAACCAGGATGCAAAGGTGTGAAACAGTCCTGAAAACACACGTGGAGATGTGGTGTACTTTTGATGGGATTTCATATCTTCATCTCAAATTCCTTGCCCAGAATCATATGGGACCTGTTTCAAAGCCAGGAACTAAGTCCAGACCTCAGGCCATTGACCTGTATCACTTTCAAAACATGTTGTTGCTGCATTCCCCTTACTTCTGCACATTTTTTTCCTTCATGTTAAAAATCTTCTTTCCAAATTCTCTTTTCCTCTCATTATAACATACATAGTCTGAAAAGAATCTTTTACTCACAACCCACTGGGGACCAGACCGTTATTTACTGTAATTAGATAATTTCTGAACTTTTACTGTCATCCTAACAGTTTCTGAGATCTACCTGTATCATCCGCTTAATTTAGACTGAAAACCCATTGTGATGAACTTTTTTTTAAAGTATTCTTTGTAATGCTGAAAATATGCTTAGTTAAATAAGTACGCAGTAAAAAATTCTGCCTGCTTTACTTTTCCTGTAGTCAGGTTTGGATTGAAGAATGGTCTCAATACAGTGCAAAATATGGATTGCCTGAGCTGCATCTTAGCAGATAAATGCTTTACACTTAAAAAAGGTTTGCAACTGTTGTTTAAAATAAACAGGCACACCAGAAAGAGAAATTTTGTCTTGGAAAAAATTCTTTTGTTCAGCCTGGCTGAACTTGCAGCCTCCAAGCTCTGTTACAGCAGTTGCAAATAACAAAGGGACACAGCTTACTCAGAGTTCATGTTGTTTACAAGACTCGTGCCCTCTTGCTGAGCTTACTCTGTTTCTGACTCAGAAAGTGCTTCTTTTCTGTATTAAGTCTTCATATGCCAAGGACAGCAGAAAATGAAATAGTGAATGAAATTCTGGATGTGTGAACATTGGTCTACAGCACTGTTTCTGTTAACTTCAAGGAGTTTTGAGTATGGCACTCTGTCCTGCCAGAATATTTTCTCCTCTTTGTCAGATGGGAAAGTCTGTCTCAAGTGTTTCGTGGTTTTCTGGGAAAAATAGAAAGCTGGGCTCTTGGCTGGCATCAGCCTGTGCAGATACCAAGTTGTCACTTCACAGATTTTTTCCTCACAGGGACTGACTTTGGCTTAAATAGTTCAGATCTCAAGAGATTTAGCACTCCAGTGTTTCTCTAGTCTATTGAAAGAACTGCTGTGGTCACTGTCTGAAACAGATGAGTAAGTGTTCCTATATGGGGGAGTCTGTACTAACAGCATCACATAATTAAACAGGGTGTCACTGAGGGTTGCTTGTTCTCTTTTGTGTAATCGGTAATAATTTTCAATTGGTTTATTTAAATTTGGCAGATGGAAGCTGAAGAGGAAGGGGCAAAAAAACTGTCGGAAGTAAACTTTAAAAACTTGCCTCCGAACTACCATAATGAGTCCAACACGGAAACCAGAATTGGCAATAAAACTGTTCAGACTCATCAAGAAATTGATAAGGTATGAGAAAGCATGTGTAGCAAACTGCTGGCTCTTACACAACCTTTTCTTAGAAACCAAAAACATTTTGCACGTTTGGGGGAGGAATAAGACAATTTGGAGCACAAACTTTCTTAATGATAATTACTTTGGGGTTTTATTGTATCTTGCTTGCTTGCCTAATTACTATGTTGGGGTGTATGGCATAAAAGGTTAATGCAAAATAATAATTACTTTGAAAAAGATGCCTGCTAAACACAGAACATAGGTACAGCTATTACATGGGTCATAAAAGAATTTTTTTCTTTTTTTGCTGTATCAGGTTACAGATAACAAAACTGGATCAACAGTTTTTTCTGAGACGTTCATTACATCCATAAAAGACGGAGAAAACAAAAGAAATCATGTAAGTGAATACATTTTTTTCCTTTTGAAAATTAAACCGGTATTTAGGGTTCATCATTCAGAAGGTGGTGATATAGTTCCCCAAGTAAAATTTCTGAATGCTTTAAAACACAAAGGCCATTAGGGATAAACAGGAAAAAATGCTTTTGTTTCTGTCTTTTTAAAATTAATTTAACTTAGGAATATTATATTATTAATTAGAAGCAGAGTTTCAATGTTGTGGCTAACTGAAATGCTTGATGTGAATATTCTTTTTGTCTGTCAAATGTAAATATTATACTCAAACAGCAAAGATAATTACACAACCCTTTCCAGTGAGTGTGAATAAACTCTCATTATAACAGTGCTTCATATATGTCCTCTGTGTGCTTTTGGGTCACATAAAAAATTGCTTTTTAGACTTTTAACACTAGAAAATAAACTCCATACTGCTTATCATGAGGAGTCTGTAGAACAATATACATCTCTGCTTTTCAACCTAACTTAGTGATGGACAACAGATGTGAAATGACCCATTGCGGAGGGGGAGAGAGGCAGGGCAATAAATCCCCTTCCCCTCTGGAAATAGGTACTTAAGGATGCTCAAAGAAATTTAGAATATTAAGACTATTCTTTACCTGAGTCTTGGAAACACAGGTGCTTTTGCTAAACATTAGTAGTCCCATGAGAAATTCAGCACATGCCACTACATAGTACAACAGTTAGGTTTTCTTTGGTTATAATCTTAGCAAAATCTACATTCTTGATGCTTTTACTAAGATAGGATTTGACAGTGTTTCCTGTGATCGCTGGCTTCAACTGACAAGTAGTTTGTGATGTAATTTAGTTTAACATGCCTTGGCTTTTTTTCAAGCAACTTTCTTCCAGTTCTTTCACAGAAGAAGCTCTTAAACTATTTTCTGTCATTAAAAAAAATGAAAAAAATATTGTGACAATTCCTATTTTTAGTAGGTGTAAAACCTGAAATTACTGCAACTTTTCTGCTTTTATTCTCTAAGTTTTCCCTCTTCCAGCTTATATTTTCATACTGCTATTAAAGTTTAGAATGGGATGTAGCAAAATAGAGTTGATTGTGTGTGCTATACTTCTATATTTTTTACTATTTGGCAAAGCTTATGGATTTGGCAGTAAGTCAAGGTATAAAATAAATTGCAACTACAGCTTGGTTTTATACAGTTTTAACATATTCTACAGTGCTTTTTAGTAATTAGAAACATGTAATGATGGCAATTAAAATGTCTTTCTTCAGGCAAATATGGTCATGATCTTTAAAACCAGTGTATAAAGGCAAACCTTTCAGCCTTCATAGCACTGGGACATGGCACTGGTGCTGTTCCACAATGTATTTGGCTTGTTTGTAGTGTCTAATCATTCTTCACAACTGTAAAAAATATTTCCAAGTTAGCTTTCTCCAACAGCCATACAAAGTTGCTTTGTAAGCTTCATATATCAAATGACATTACATTTTCCTTATGGGAAGGTTGCCTCACTTACCAAGCCACTGCTGAATCCAGAACCAACACCATTATTAGTCCTTTAGCTAGAGAATTCCAAGGCTGAATACAATTTTTTGCCAGACTTCATGCTGACAGTATTTGATCATGAAGTAAGCATAGTCAGAACTGATCATGTTAGCTCGTAATCATTTAAATCCTGGAGCACTTTCTACATCAAAAGCCTTACTGCAGCAGCTGCTAAAACAAAACTACATTTGTTAATGTAATTTCTCTTCTCACATTCATTTTGAACTTTCAGCATGTGCATGGTATGAACATCTTATTTAGAGGTTGCCAAGTCAGAGAAAAAGTTGAACAGGAAAACCAACCAACAGATTTATTTGGTTGTTATTTAAGGAGAGATGGCAAATGTGCATGTATTAATTTGACTAAGAGAGGCCTAATAGAAGTAAATCAGAAATACGTTAAAACTTTAAAAATTAAGGAGGAATATGAATTAATTAGGGTACTACAAGGGTGAAGAACTATTGTGGGAATAATGGCATTGGAAAATTTGGGTTACAGCAAGAAAAATGAGCTGCCAAGGGGACATCCACCAAGTGGAAGGAAATAATTGTCCCAATTAAAACCCAGTATTTCTTAGAACTGTAAATTTTAAACAAAAGTATTGGGGAAATGAGTTGCAGAAAACTTGGCACTGCCCCCTTAATTCATTTTTATATCCATAAATTTTCATAGTTGAAATGTTGTGTGGCATTGTGAGATGTCCCAGTCACTTTCCAGGCCGCAGGCTTCCCAGATCACTGGATAGTGAAAGAGTAATTCTGCTTCTTTGCTGCTTATTTTAAATGTTAGCAACAAAGTGATACATGTACAGATATTGTAAACTACAGCAGTTTTAAATAGAAACCTTTTGAAATCTGTTTGGAGATTATCTCAGTGGACCTCTAAATACAGCCAGTATATGCTGTTCTGTAAAACTCATCCTTAACACCCATCAGTGATTCATCCTGCTGTGCAGTATAATGCAACCAGAGGATTGCATAATTGTATCAATAAATATTGACAGTCATTTGAAAAGGAGGATACTGACATTTTGTTCTGGGAATGGAGAATTTGGTAGGAGAGGCTGTAAGGGAGCCGGTCATTGGGAATAGGACCTCCGTTCTGATGCTACTCCTGGAGCCTTCAGATTGGCGGCTCTTTAGAACAGCACTTGTTTTTATTGTCAGTCTCCAAAGTAAAATAGGCATATGCTATCACAGGAGCTCCATTTCTATGCTTGTGCAGAAACTGAATGCTGGAAGCTAAACTTGTTTTATCGATTCAGTTTATAAGCTTAACTCATAAAAGTTAAGGATTTCCACAGCTCCTGCTCTTTAGGTACAAAATTGGGTGGTAACTGTAAGAATTCTTCAAACACCTCAGCAAGCCACCTGCTCTGAAATGTAAACACTATATAATTTATTACTGCAGCAATTAGTAATGACTGGAGCCCTACAATCCTTAGTGCCCATTTATTCTCTGAGCTGAGTTAAAAGCCACTGAAATCACTGAAAGTTTTTCCAGTGACATTTTTGGGCTTTCAGGCATAATGCTGAAGTCTTACAGGTAGGCAAAGATGTGTTGTGTGAAGGGTTGCAGTAATAAATCTACAAACTAGCTGGAATGAATTGCAGCACTGGAAAAGCAATTTCATGGAAAATAGGTTGTGTCTGCTTTTAAATCACAATGCCTGTACCATCCCTACATCCTCCTGCAAACAGGTACAAATACAAACATATTAGATGCATATAAATATATATAAGTACATGTACATAAATGTAGGACAGATGCAGTATTACAGGAATATAAGACATAATCTTAAACAGACACACTTTTCTGCCTCGGACAGTATTTCTTTTTGGCTTAGCATCACAGAAATATTCTCTTTAGTCTGTGTTCTTTGTTACTGAATGGCTCACTTGACAGTATTTTGATGGCAGAAGACTATCAGTATTTTAAGAAGAGGAATTGGGCTGCTTGACATTTCTGGCAATGCAATCCAGTTCTTCAGAGGTGCTGCATTATTTGGAGGCGCCATTTACATTCCCAGACTAACATTCACTTTCTCAGATGTCAGTGAGGACTGACAGTCACCAGCATAGATGTCAGGCTTTGATCCAACTGTCTTGTGTCTTTAAATAGGCCAAACATAGGCAAGAGGTAGCTGGATGAGCACGTTTTTATGTCTGTGCAGGTGTTTACATCCACTTGCTCCTGTGTTTAAGGCTTAAATATTCTATAATTTACTTCTCCAGGGAACATTATTCAGCTTACAAATCAAGAGAATAATTCCAGTAGGAACAGCACTCTTACTATGTGAAAATCAAAATGTTTTCTGGCTTGTTGACTAATCCTATATCAATTGTAATACTTTAGGTTAGCCGATGAAAAGCAAGCATGAAAAATAAAAGGGAGCAAAATTGGTACAGATAAGATTTTCTGCAAAGGACTCATTGCATTTCTTCTAAGTTGTGTTCATAGTAGTATTTAATATAAGCTGTCTTCCAGTTCAAAGCTAGTGTACCTGAGATTTTTGTTCTTGTCTGTGTTAATTTGATAAATATAAGTAACAACAACTTCTTTTTTTAGCAAGTTTGGTTTCTTTCAAACTTTAATAGATGTACATCTGGTTGCTTTATATTCTTTTTCTTGAAAGTGATTTTAAAATATACTGATATCTAGGGAGGTTGCACCAGGGAACTGGAAGAGAATACATTTCTCATTTGACTTTGACACTGTAAAGAACATTCCTCTCTTTTGCTTGTTCCTGATGGTAGAGGGTCTCATTAGTTACACAGCACAGGTCAAAGTTTTTTTGTAGGAAAGCAAGATTTGCCTCCAATTGGATTTCCCTGCAAGGTGCTTAATCTTTCTCTGCAAAGATAAGCATATGCCTGTATGCACACATGTACTTGCCACCCACCTTCTGCAAGCACTCTCAGATCCTTAGGAGAGAGGCCCCGTGACACCAGGCCTTTTTTTTTTTTTGTGCTTAGCGGGTGCTTTTTGGATGCCTGCAGCTCTGGGCAGAGAGGTCTGTATTTATGAGTTGACTTGGCAGGTTCTGGAAGTGACCAGCGATCAGGTCACTAATTTATCCGTAGAGATAGAATGGATAGCATCCCTGTTATAATGGCCTTATTTAAAGCATTTTTCAGCCTTTATATTTAGTCTCACAGTAAAGTAGTAAAAAGAAAGAAAATAGTAGAAGAATTACACATTAACCTCTGGGGTTCTATTTCCCCCTTTTCTGGAGAAGAATCTGGTTTAAATAGCTAAGCTGTAGCACTTCATAACCAAGCTTGCATTTCTCTGCAGGTCCTCTTTCAGAACTGCTAAAGTAATTGCTTGCTTCCTATTTGAGCAACTTTTATATCATTTCATTATGTTATCAGTCACATGTGCTGGAGTTGCTCTCTGAGACTCATACTGCTCCAGGGAAAGGAGGTCCTAATGGTGCTGAAGAGAAAAAAAGCTTTGAAAATTGAGAAGCAAGCATTCATGGAATGGAAATTTCAGTTTTTCCATCAGTAGCACTGCAGAAGAGCAGCTGTTGACAGAAATCCAAACATGCAGTGTCTTGGTGTTGACTTCTGCTCCCTTTGGCATGCTAGTGTCACAGGGAAGACACTTGTTTGGGGCATCCCAGTCCTACATTTGGATCCAATTTTTTCTTCATTTTTCACAGAAATTTTAGCCTCTGGTGACTTGTACTCAACAACCTTAAACTATCACTAGACTAAGTGCAATCTCAGGTTGACATACTACGCTCTGTCTATCCAAAAATACCATAATATCTAAAACTGGTGTTTTCTGTGTAGTTAATAATTTAATTCATTAGCACTCTTTGTTTGCTTTTCTGTTAACTCTTCAGCCAGCTCTGTAGATGTCACTTTTTACATGAATCATGTCTTGACAAGTGCAGTTTTTTAAACATGCCACACACTTTATGTAGTTCTTAGTGTAAGAGTAGATAAGGCAAGCTGTACGTCCTCGCTAGTCTTCTGGGAGAGAATGAAAAGGTCTTGCAGACCCATTCAGTCACAATTCACCAAAATTCCTGCAGGAAAATTAATAGGCTTTTTTTTTGTCTTACTATCCATGAAATTTGATAACTTTTCTCTAGCAAATCTACCCAGTTCTTTCAGTCTCTTGCATAAACTCTCCAAGGCAGCGTGATGTATGTTTTGCCCTTCTGATCATTTAAGTTTGCTAACCTGTCTGATGCTAGCAGTCTGCTCAGTCTATGCTTACTCCACTGGAAAAGTTATGTAGCTAAGTGTTGAGCTTTTTGGAGCCCGGTTAGTGAAAGAGCATTCTGATAGTCATCCTGAGAGGCCTGGATACCTGTGTCATGTTTTGAAACAATCAAATGCATCCTCCCCAGCTTGTTTTAGAGAGCCAGGGACAGGCAGGTTTTAGACATTCTGAACATTTTATTGACCTCCTCTTTTTTTTCATCACTTTCAGTTTCAGTTTTGGCAAAGTAGAACCTGAAGCTTAAGGGAAGGTGCAAATAGGTCATGAGGACAAGTAGCTTGTGTTAGAGTAGGAAACAGTGTGGAGAAATGTGCAAATGGAAAGAGGATGTAGCCAAAGATGAAAAAAAAATGAAATTATATTCTGAATTGCTCTTATTAATCTGAATTACTTTTAGGTTATGAATCTTGTTGTAGAGCAAGGGACATATTGTTCTTGTATGAAAGGTATGATAGAGTGTGTGAATCCTACACGTATAACTAAATCCATAAGCAACCAATGCTTTACTGATGCAGAAGTTATTAACATTTAATTTAGCTCATGGATGATAGGAGGGCCCTATCAGTCACAATGTATCTCTAAGACCAAGGTTTTTACCGGTCATCTGATGTTCACTGGACTGTCACCAAAAAATCTGAAATTTAGCCTGTGGGTGGAAAGCCCTGACATAAGGCCTGTGAAAGACATGTATCACCTCTGATCTTGCATGAAGAAACTTCTCTGAGGAAGTAGATGGGAAATCTCTGTAATTGCCACCTGAGGTGCATGTTGCACAGCTCAGCGTCCACATCTTTATCTACTGACTTTAGTCCGTTCTGAGTTGGCTTGTTTTCCCAGAGAATGCTGTCTGGAAAGTTATGGATACACACAGAGAATCGGGAATTGATAGTGTGTACAGACATAAGATGGTTTTGTAATATTATAGTGCTGCAGTGACTCTGATGTGGAGAAAAGTGAGACTGTGGTTTCCATGGACTCAGATGTCATGCTTGGTGACCCTGAACAAACAAGCAGGTGTAAACAGCTGCTAGACCTTATCAGAGTGAAGAGTAGCAAGGTGCCTTTTGCTGAGAGGTGAGGCAAACCAGGCAGGTGTTTCAGCTGGAAACACAACAACCAAAGGTCAGAGAACATACATCATTATCATGTTTGTGTTTTCTTAAATAGCAGCGTGGATTTACAGGCAAACAACTGATGTAGCAGCAAAGGAAGTACTCCTAATTAAAGGTACCAGATCCTGCTCTGGTTTGGATCAGTGAGAGTCTGAAGTAATTCACATAACTAGTAAATTTACTTTGCTAATAGCGAAAAAATAAAAAAAAAAAGTGACTAGAATCTTTCATATTTCCTATTGGGTTTTTTTTCTGTCAAGTTAGGCAAACAAAACTATGTAGTACTAAATGATATTCTGAAAGTAATATTCTTCATTAGTAATTCAGGTCCATGCCTATCTTTAGAATTGTTTTAAGATTTGCCAGATCCTCATGTGCTATTATGTGGTGTTTCTATTCCAGTTAAATTCAAAAGAAAAAGAATATTTTTATGCAAAATCAAGTTGGCTGAAGAACTGCCTCACCATTTTTATCTGTCTGGACTGTTACCCGTTAAGTCACTAAATACTGAAGGGAGAAAGATTTTCTCGGAATAAATTCTGCCTCACCAAAAATAAGCTGTTCACTGTAACACAGCAACAGTGCCTAGAATTGATTCAATATGTTAGACGATGGTTTTAGTAAAAACACAACAGTAAACCAGTAAGTTGATCTCCAGAAGGCTACAAAAACAGACTTTCTCTCAGAGAGTCAGTGCCCACCCACTAATTCATCAATGTCCGTTTGAAAGCCCTGCACCACCTCTAAAGTTTACAGCATTCTTGTCAATTACAGAAATAAATTCTGGCTTGTCTGAAACTTTTCATCTGTGGAGAAGTATGCACCATGTTCAGTTACCCGATTCTTCCTTGTTTGCATATTGGTTGGCTCACCTCTTCTGCAAACAAGCTGTGGTAAGGGGGTAGTGTAAATCAAAGAGTGGTTGTTTACCTTTTCCCTGGTTTCAGTTCCATCTTCTCACACAAAACCTGTTGAGTTTAGGGAACCATGGCTGTCCGGATGACTTTTACAGATCATGTCCAAATTGTAGTGAGATTAAAACCAAATCACTAAGAATGCTTTTTCTTTCCATCTACTAGATCTACCTATTTATCCCAAAATAAAGTGGCTTTCTATCTCCTGTGTAAGGTAACATGCAGCCAAGGAGAGTGTATATTTTATGTGAGCTGGTGGCAATTCTGTGATCTACTGACAACTGTTAAGAGATCATAGCATGTACCGTCTTTAGACAGTCAGTGAAAATTCATCAGTGATTTTTCCTCTGATTTTTAACCTGATTAGACTTTTGTGCAAAATTAATCACATGACAGGAAAAGCTTTAAGGCAAAAGAGAATTTTTTCCACTGGGTTTGATTACAGGGTTTAATCCATTGCCTCCAGCAGATGCTTATTTGAGATTCTAGCTGAAACCATGTTATCTAATTAAGCAGCAGGCTTTGGCTGGTATGGTAACAATATGTGGCAAAGGCTTTAGGAAATATAGGCATGGTACTGGATGTAAAGCATAAATGTTTTGTCTTTTATCTACATCTGTTATAGTCTTAGAATGGTTGAGATACAAAGGATGCAGCTGAATGGACTAAATCTGCAGCTGGTTTATTTTGGTGTTGTCATATGTAAGGTGGCAGGATGGTACCCATTCACCATGTCTGGGAGGTTGGCCCAGTAACATATAGTTCCATATGCAATGAGCCTAAGGTTCCTCTACCTTTTCCTGGGCTGTAGGAGGGGTAGATTCTTTAAAGTCAGTAGGCTGACACTGTTCTTACACCAGTGAGTAGGAGGAGAAAGAATGAATGTGATCCGTGATTGCTTGGCCTTCTGTGAAATTGTTTATGGTCAGGAAAACATGTGAGATGCTACTAGTCTAGCTTGATGGTGTTTTGAGTTATAATTAATTAAGGTAAAACATGGAAGTTGAAGGAAAGTGGTGAATCGGAGACTATTCCTGCTTAGTTCTGTTTCATCAGAGATTTGGCAAATGTGAGGGATAAAAGCACAGTAGAATGGTGGCTTCAAATGAAAAATGCATTTTGGTGTCAGCTCAGTAAGTCTCATTTTGTCCTTCCTTCCATCTGATTCAGAAACAGTGTTTTGGCATCTTTTGCAGCATGAGCGTCTGCCTGGCCTTTTGAGGGAGTGAGTCACTTTGGTAGTTAGCACTGAGGAACACCACGCTAGTGGATGCACTGTCTTTCAAATCGTGGTTGTTCACTAATGCAGCTTATCAAGAGAACCTCTCTCCAACTTTTCTGCCTGTCCCAATTCTTACCTTAATAACAGATCCACTTCTCTCTTCCAGTTAGTAATATATCTTAAGGTAATATAACTGGTAAAAAGATATACAGGTTGGGGTGGGAGTTTTGGATCTGTTTACATGTTGCTTTGTCTGGAAATGACTCAGAGCCTGTTCTGTGAATTCATATCACGTGAAGAATCCCTCAAATTTGTGCCCTTACAAAGTCCACTCATCCCACAGGGAGGAACAAGCATCTTATGGCATGTCGATAGGCTGATATCATCATGTCAGGGAAAGGGGAACTTTAGTGGTCTTTCTGTTTCCAAAATATTTCATAGCCAAGAGCAAGAGAATGTTTGTTCCTCTAGTAGGTGTTTGTATTGGATTTCATACATTGCAAAAAACTGTAATGCATTCACCTTCTTATGTCCTGTTTTGAAGGACATGAAGATTATGCTGAAGACTCTTTTTTAATTTCTTCTTCACTGGAGTTTGTTTAAGAAATGGAATGAATATTAATAAATAGTCATCATCTTATGTTGTTGATATCCTCTATACACATGAATTCAGATATAGAATTGGAAGAAAAAAAAAAGGCTCTATTGTAATCCCAACAAATGCCCCAAAGAAGAAGTCTGGAAGAAGCCTCAAAAACTCAACATCTATTATACAACCCAGATGTCTACTCCATTCTTAGGCAGGCATTAATCTCATCTGTTCTCAAAATTCTGAAGTGCTGGAGACAATTTATTCCTATGCTTTTTTATGCTTGCTATAAAGTCTCTTGCTGTAAATTAAACCACTTCTTCCATCTACAGCTCATGGAAAATAAACTGTTCCCTTTACTGGAGTGTAACAGCAGTCTGCCACACTGTCAGCTCTGCTGTAGGCAAAATCTGTTGTAGATGAATTCTTATCCACATGTTTTGCTTCTCATATTGTTATCTTTGGCTGACACCTTAAACACTGTAAATAACTGTTGAAACTACGAACTACCGAAAAAGTATATCATGTAAGGAACAAAGCACATAAGACTCAGAATTGAAGTAAATTCTGTGACGCATTAGGCACAGGCTGGCTTCTTACTCTCTGTGCTACTCTTAATTTAGTGATTAAGATTAGTGAGCTGCTACAAAATACAGAAATCTTGGTTTGAGTTGTTTTTCCTTTTGCACAGCTGTTTGACATCCTTGCTGTGTGCAGCTACTCTGGATTGTTTTGCTTTTATAAATTTTCAAAATTTACATAGTTTGGTAGTGAATCATGGAAACTTTGTAGCTGCTGATTGTAGAGAGGAGTTGCCTGCTTTATAATTTAGCCCTGGGGCAGACCATTACGTGAAAGCTGTATCTTTATAGGATTACTGACCGTTCAGAAATAATGACACTTGAGAACTTTGTAGCGCTGTTTTGCTGTGTTTCTCTAACTGTTACTGTGTCTCAAGCTATTTAAAATGAAACCCAAGATCTTTTAGACCAGAGGTTTTAGGTACACGTTCCGGTTATCAAGGGTCAAAGAATTGTTGTTCTCCAATTAATAGATCCACAAGTAGATACATTTCTCTATTAAGATAGTTTATTGCAAAATCATTAGGAGAAATTTGTTTATAAACATGCATCAGTATTTTGACCTTATTTGATAATCTTAAAATGTGTGAAAATGTCTTTCTTAACATGGAGCAATTAAACACACGGTTATTGGTTTGGGGTCTCACATTGTCTGGCTTCAGAATATTCCTTCTCTAATTATGGATGTAGGAAATTAGAGAGTCTCTATGTGTTTAAAAAAAAAAACGGGCTGATGTATAGCATGGCTCTGGGTTTCCAGAAAGCCTAAGGGAAGGTTTCATTGCCAGAATTTCTACTATGGTGCACTTGATTAACAGGATAAAAGAAGGGACATTTCATGTTGTAGCACGTCCTGTGGCTCTAGGGTAAATGCGTGGGATGAGACACTGCTATAGCAGACACCCACTGCGATATGTAGACCAGCATGCGTACAGCCTTGTATACATTTATGTGTGTATACATACACACAGATCTTTGCTCCTTTCTTAGTTGGATAGCTCTTAGTTTCCAGACTGAGTTGATTAGTTGCCAGATTAGAATTTGTGGGGAGTTTCTACCAAGTTTGAACAATTCCTCTAGAGTACATTCTCTGGTACTGTTGTAAAATAGATTGAAATAAGTACTTCGCACTGTGTTTCCCACGCAGGAGCATTTGCAGAAGCAGATCTTGCCAGGATCAGATTATTACATTGTTTACTGAGAAGAAGATGGGGTGAGGGAAGAGGATAAAGTGACAGCTTTTGTGGAGTGGCTTGCCATGAAATTATTGCATGACATACAGAGCTTTTGATCACGCATGAACAGAATGTGACCTGCTAGAGCATCTACGCATCATTTTTTTTTCTCATTATCCTGAGGCATTCATTAGGAATCTTTTGCTTTTTTGCCTATGTATGTAGTTTCTTCTTTCATCAAAGTCTCAGCGCCTCGATAGTGTGGATATTATGACATTTTATTTATTGCTTTTTTTGACCTAGAATGTTAACTGTGTGAAAGTGTAATAATGACAGGATCACTGCATTTGTGGTGAGAAAAAGGATGTAGTGGCAAAGTGGTAAACTTCTTATGCTAGCTTTGGTAGCAAGCAGTTTATTGGGTGACTACAACCTGCCTCCATGAATTCTCTAGGCCTTTTGACAGCATGTTAAGGCTAACTAACACAGCTGTGTTGCTTTTGGCACCTAGGGGCAAGCTCAGGTGCCTTTGGGCCATCTTCAGTTATGTCTGGAATGGAATGGAATGGAACGGAACGGAACGGAATGGAAGGGAGCAGAGCAGAATATTTTGGTTGAAGAATCTTGCATTCATTCATATTGGATCATGGAGAGAGACAGAAAATAACTTTCTCCAATTAAAATATTTCTGTTTTCTTTAAAGGGGAAAAGGAAAGCGGTGAAATTAGTTCTACAGAGATGTTAAAGACAAACTGAAGGAGTTGCTTGTGTTTTCTGGTTTATTAGTTTTGAGCTCAGAAGTCACATTCCTGTTGAACAGCCACACAAATAGCTGGCTTTCCCACATAGCACTGGGATATCACTAATACTATAGTTTGCTACTCAAATGTTTGCTGTCTTTAGTATGTCTTTTTTTAACAGTAGTTCTTATTTTTATGAGTGCTGTGTGCTTGGCAGGACAGCAGTAAGAGATTTGCTCTGCTGGAAAGTATTACAGAGGTTTTGAGGTATTTCAAGGCAAATTAATTCGTATCTCATTAAAGACTAATGCATTATGTGCTCTGTCTAGACAACTGAGAGATTAGGAACTGGAACACTACTGCAGTTTAAACTGTGGTAGTAGTTTCCATAAAATAATATTCCATGTAAATCTGCCATTTTTCTAATAGATGTAGTATGTGTAGGATAGAAACCAGTTTTTATGCTTTTTTATTCTTTACTACTCTGCAGTTTTTGCCATCTCTGCAATAATGGAAACCAGCCCTACATGAAATGACTTGTAGAAAGTAAAACAAAACCTAGAACAGGATATATAAACACTGAAGTAAATATTAACTCTTGGGAGTGCTAATTGCTAAGAAGTGGCAGTTTCAACATGAGCAAGTGGGTTTGCTGGAGCAGTTCAGCCATAGCTGAAATTATCGTCACACAGACAGTTGAGAGCGCTCTGGAACTTTTTGGAAAGGATCTGTAGCTACCATTTATAGAGGTTAACACTTATTTTTACTTGAGTGACAAATTTCTTATAAGGAAATTTCTGTATGTCAAGAGCTTTTTTGAGACACATAAAGAGGCTTTTTTCTTAGAGAAGCTTTTGAAGCATAGTTGTCCTAATTGTCTGGGAGAGGTAACCACATGCATTTCTGAGGTTGTTACTAAAAATAATTTTCTAATTGTTGCACCAGCTGCTTTTATAACATTGCTTCCTGTGTTGTGTACCTGCTGGCAAAACTCCTTTATTTCTCTGAAACTGTTGAATTTTGCCACAATACTTTATGGTTTGCGAACCATAAAGCATATCCCACACAGTCATTTGCTTGTCACTCAGAACATTGGCTGAATGTAGGAATAGTGAAGAGAGCGTTTTATTTAATATTATCCTTGAAGAAGGACTTTTTGAGAATGTGGGAGGTGGTATAGACAAATCAAATGTCAGCAATTCCATTTTGAAACACAGTAGTGTCAGACTAGACTTAAGCATATTTTCTAGTCTACAACTAGGGTGTTAATTAGGAATTAAGAAGAAAAAGAGCAAAGCAAAATGTGATTTCAGTACAAAACATATCACCAGAGAAACAGAGTATGAAAAATATTACCATGGTGAGGTATAGAAACAAGATGAACAGTGCAAAGGAAAGTGTGTTTTTATATGAAAGTAGATGAACTCTGTCCTTGTAGTTCTGCTTTCATAACTTGAACCAAGAAATTATTTGCTTCTCCCTCTTTATCCTTTGTGTGTTATATGGGTAGAGGATAATGTGGTCCACACTGCAGCTGGCTACACTCCTCCAGTCAAGTACAATCTGCACAACTAGTCCATAGTGCCTTCTAGGTCAAAGGCATGCTTTGGGGGGAAATCTGAAGATGATGTATCACACTGAGAGAAAACTTTTTTTCTTTTTTGCCTTTCCATGTATATGTAAGTGATCAGCCTGAAGGAACGTTCTCATATCAAAACCTGTTACAGCACTTCTGACTTGTACACTCACACCTGGGCTTCTGCTTCAGTGTTCTGGTGGTTGTGGTACTACTGTACCTCACTGTCACTAACACCAGCCAGACACTGCTTTATTTTTTTATAGTCTCAAGCATGGAGACTAACTATTCTTTAGGGAAGCAAGTGATAGCTTGGCATAATCTGCCAAAGACAAGAAAATTGAAGTTTCTTTCAGCAGCAGTTGGTTTAGAGTCATAAAATAGAGAGAGACTTTTCCATGAGTTTCAGTGTTCTTTGTTGGGATTTTTCCTCCCCTGCTGGATTTGGAACAGTTCCTAACCCCCAAATTGCTTTCAGGTGTTGAAGGATATTCACCATGGAGTACAATATTATAATAAGAGCTCTCGGGATGCTGAGTATGTACTTACAGGTACACAGCATGCTCTTCTCCATCAAGCTTCTCCTATTTATGGGTCCTAGTGTAACTGTTAATAAATAGACTATCCTGCTTTCACACTGCATTATTCTTCAGCACTTTTCAAGCAGTGTATTCCTTCACTGCTACATTAAGTTAACTTTACATTATAATGGATTTTAGAGAGATGTGCAACCATTGTAAACGTAGCCAATTCTGTCTTTAAGCTATCTGCTCAATTTTCATGCTGTGCTGCAGGTCAGAAGCCAGCACCCCCTCTCCTCAGTTTACACACTGTTCTTCTAGCAAAGACAAGTGTTCTGAGGAATAACCACATTTGCAGAATTCCAGAAGAGATTTGGTTGTTCATCATCCATTGCAGCTGGTAAAGATGTTTAGGTTTGCTCCTTGTCCAGCAACAGTTGTGTCTTGAGGTAGCCTGATTAGAAAAGGTCTGTAGCCTGATTAAGGGAGGAAAAAAAAGGGGGCGGGGGAAAGAGGGGGAAAAAAAAACATAAATGGTTACACATCTGCATGAATAAGCATGACTGGGTTCTGCACTGACTATGGATTACAATACCTGGGTAAAGGAAGTTGGAGTGTGGCACAAAATGATCACAGAGAACATATGAAAACAAGCTTTTTCATGCCAGGAAAGAAACCTGTGAAGGGATTTTCCCCCTGCTGATTCAGTAAGGGGGGGGGAAAAAGGATTTTGACAGGGGACTGACTACTGCAAGAAAAAGCTGTGTCTCGAGAATTATAACTTCAGTGTGAGGTAGGTTTAGACCTAGAGAGAGTGAGTTATTCCATGAGCTTAAAAACAGTTACAGCGAGATTTCTTCCCTGTGGAAAGGGACAGTTGGAAAAACTGACTACACCGAGACCTGGCTCTTTGCCTGAAAGGGGCTGGAACAGGAATGAAGCAGTGGCTGGAACAGAAATGAAGCAGTATAGTTTACTCTGAGTATGGCTTATACAGAGGGATTCATAGAACAAGCTGACAAAGCTACAGACAGAAAATTGGCCAGAAGAGCATGGTTGTTGAAGAGAAGTGGCTAAGTGCTAACTTGGAACCACAAAACCTCAAACATACTATATAACATTTGGATTTTAACCCACTTGATTCTGTTAGAAACACAAAAACAAACAAACAAACTCATGCTATACTGGAGTAATGAAACTGCAAAAATGTTATGGCAATATATAGCAGCCTAGACTCTGTGATGCTAATGTCTTAAAATAGTTGAAGTGATTGCTTCTTAATTAGAAAACATATAATCTGAATATCATGTCATTGACTTGAAAAGAATCAGGCTCTCGACTGTGTTTGACTTCTGTCCTGTGTTCCAGGTAATGAAACTTTGAAAATATCTCAGATGGCCAAAATGGGTAACTTAGACGAGGCATTGCACTTCGTGCAGAGCAGCCTTGTCTCACACAGGGCAAGAAGGTTCTGTATGGTTTAATCTGGAGAAGATCTGAAGGCAGTACAGCTGTTTCCCAAAGTAATCTTTTCTTCTTTCAGCATTTATAGTAATTTAAGAGTGTTGCTTACATTTCTTGCTGAGCTAATTTTCAGCCAAGCTGAAACACAAAACCCAACTGGGATGGAGTGGAAGAAGTCAGCAGTTTGGGGAGAAAAGATCTAAAAGAAAGTAGAAATAGAAAATTAAAAGTGTAGTGGAAACTCATACTAGTGGTTGCATAGATGACCCTCCCCTCTCCCCTCCCTTCATTGACTAGTAGCAAAATGATAGCAAAAACCTTATGATGGTACAAATGGGTGATGGCATGCAAGTGACTGAGCACTGCTATGGGTTATTATTCTGTTAGCTAGATTGCTTTCAGCCTGGAGAAAACCCCTTTTAGAGGACAGGGTTAATTGCATGACTTTTAAGAGGTAGCCATTAGATGGGAAAACATCCTCACCCTGTGAACCAGGCACACCAGGGGTACAAAATGTATATACTTACCCTCTGTACTATCCTGTCTGCCTACCTGCAGAGCTGTATTCTGGGAAGAATTTCTGTCCTGTTCTTCTGATTACCCTGTGTAGGATGAATGAAAGGTGAGCCAGCTCTACCACAGTGCTTGTGGGATGGCTGGGTGGAGAAACTCCAGTCTGAGTTTGTGATTCAAGTGGGAACTGAACATTTTTGTTAAGGCCATGCAATTATTCCAGGTTTGATAATCTAAATGTGCAGAAGCACCTTGCTGGCTTGAGGCGTATTCTGATGTCTTAGTTGGGCAGCAAAGGCTGATGCCTTAGGGAACTGTGGGTATTTTTTCTTTTCTGCTAGGATGCACGTGGCTCTTCAGTGCTTGTCAATCTTGAATTAAGTGTTCAAACCTGTCTACTGAATACTCATGTGCAGCAAACAAGAGAGGAGGAAACATTGAGTTTGTTACCTGCATTTGCCTGGATGAAGGCATCGAGTGCACCCTTAGCAAGTTTGCAGATGACACTAAGCTGGGTGGAAGTGTTGATCTGCTGGAGGGTAGGGAGGCTCTGCAAAGGGATCTAAACAGGCTGGACTGATGGGCTGAGTCCAATGGCCTGAGGTTTAACAAGGCCAAATGCCGGGTCCTGCACTTGGGGCACAACAACCCTGTGCAGTGCTACAGACTAGAAGTCTGTCTAGAAAGCTGCCAGGAGGAGAGGGACCTGGGGGTGTTGGTTGACAGCCGACTGAACATGAGCCAGCAGTGTGCCCAGGTGGCCAAGAAGGCCAATGGCATCCTGGCTTGTATCAGAAATGGAGTGACCAGCAGGTCCAGGGAGGTTATNGGGGACAGGACAAGAGGAAATGGCCTCAAGCTCTGCCAGGGGAGGTTTAGGCTGGACATTAGGAAGAAATTTTTCACAGAAAGGTTCACTGGGCACTGGAACAGGCTGCCCAGGGAGGCGGTTGATTTACCTTCCCTGGAGGTGTTTAAGGCACAGGTGGATGAGGTGCTGAGGGTTTCGTGTTTGATAGGAATGGTTGGACTTGATGATCTGGTGGGTCTTTTCCAACCTGGTTGTTCTATGATTCTGTGATTTCAAAAGCATGTTATGTGGAAATCCCTTTCTTTGACAGGCTAGGGTGTTACTAAATGCAAACTAGCTCCCTGGAGAGCAGGGAGATGCCAGAAGGCTGATGTCAGCTGAGAATCTGCTCCTGTATGTTTTGCAATATTTAAATTAAATTAGAGGATTTAAAATTTACATGTGTAAGTATTTGGACATTTGCAGCTTTGAGCCTGCAGCTGGTGGGCTATGGTGATAACTATATGAGATGAGATATTTGCCACCAGCCACGGAGAGGAAATCAAATGATGTAGGACATCTATTGCTTCCCAGAAGTGCTGGCTGTAAAGATAGTCCTGTTGTTACCATGACATCCCAGTAACATTTAATGTTACCAGCCCAGTGTGAAGAAGTACTGCATTTTTTTTCAGCACAGAAGCTGTAGTTTACAAAAATGCTCAAGCATGGTGAAGGTGCTTGTGTTTGCCTGAGAAGAATTTGCCTGCCCTTGCAAAGAGGAGCAGAGGGAGCTGCTAAAACAAAAAAGAAACACATTTCCCTTCTCTCTTTAGGGCTGTCTTTGCTGGCTTAGGGAAGCAAACAATGCTGTGGAGTTTCCAAGGGTGGCACTAAGGTTGTTGGGAGGACAGCTTAAAGTTACTTGGCTTGGGATCAAGAAAGGTGTTTTAGAATGGTCTCCCACAGAACATAAAGATACTCTTGGCTCCTGTAGCTGCTGTAGCACAGCCTCTTTACTTCCGTCTCGTCCCACATGTCCCACATGAAAAAAATAGCCAACAAATAATGAATGAAAACTGTGCTCTGATACAAGTAGAAGAGATTTAATGCAAATATCTTCAGCCCCACCCCTACTCCCGCTCTCCCCAAAAAAAACTAAACCAAAAATTCTGCAGAAGAAGGTAATTTATGTTCTTCAAGTTACTGTTATTAATATTTATACATGAAGTGAAACCATCTAACACACTGAGGCCACAAAATTTATGTATGCCAGGGAGCCAGCATTGTGCTATTATAGAACTGGGGTTGTATGAAGAACCAAAATAAGCCTTATTTCTTGATTCCCAAACAAGAAATACACTCAACCAAGACCATCTGGGATTTCAAGAAGTATGGATTTCTGTCCCATAGTGGCAAATGACACTTTTCTCCTTTTCTTCAGGAGTGCATCATTGACGAAGACTGTGAAACAGGGAAATATTGCCAGTTCTCCACCTTTGAATACACATGTCAGCTCTGTAAAACCCAGCATACTGTAAGTCCTGGATGAGATTTGACTATTTTGTCATCTCTAGAAGTTATTGCATAAACTAAGGTTTCCAGTGGAACAGGCAAAGAGCAAATATTGTGCCAGCTCCCAAGGCTCAGCTGACAGCTGGTCATTTTCAGTTCCTGATTCACAAGATCATCTACATTATTGGAACCTGTGAACATCAGGAAGCAATAAATTCCTGTTTTTAAAACCAAAATATAAATGTTGTTGGTAGTTGCTATGGTTATCTACTGCAGGTGACAGGTCCCTGAAAAGTGCGGTGAAAATCAGTTTAAGAGCAGTCTGTCAAAAAACACCTTTTATCTGACAGTCCCTTTTCATCTAAGTCCTGATGATAGCCTCTTGTGAAACAAATTCACTCCTCAAAGCATTTACAGACAGTTAAGTCTACATGCAAGCAAAACTTGCTGTGAAGTCATGTAATCAATAGGATTATAACTGGAAGGCAACAGACTGTTCTTGAAATGATTTAAATACTTATCTTGTTAGCTTGAGGAAGCTCTATTGACTTCAGTGGACCAAATGCTTGTTTAAACACAAGTCCTGAATATGTGCTCACCTGCTATTAAGAAAGCTGATTCTTCATATTTTAGAAATTGTTAAACTGATGATTTTTCATATTAACATGGAAAAAATAAAAATCAAGATGATGATGACCTAACAACCCTCTGCCCCATTTCTTTGCAGTCCCCAGGAGAACATGGTAGGATGAAGAAAGTAAAAATCAGGTTCTCACTACATTTCTGTTGTAAAGAGAGCTAAGACTAAAGATGGTGGGATCAATGCCCAGGCCTAGAACACCTACATAGAACTACAAAACATTTTTTCTTTTTAATTAGCAGGTCTTAATAGTGCTAATGTAGTCCTACCCCTTTCCTGTTTGAAGCACTTCTTGTGGGATCCACTGGAAGAGAAATGCTGGTTTTGTATGGCTGCCCAGACAGGGCTTTACACAGACAGAAAAAAGCTGTTAAAATGCTGACCCACTAGGAATCTGTAAGACATAAATCAAACTACCTAAAAAAAGAAACAAAGTGATATGCCACTTTTATTGGGTTGATTTATTAGGTTTGTACAGTTGAAACATTGGGACAGTTATCACAGAAAGCCACCTATAGAGATTTGCACTCCTGATTTGCAAAAATAATTCTTTTCAGAGATATTTTTTTCTAAAGATTCTTGGTTACAAATGAGGTCTGGATCTCATTACAACTAAAAACTGAATTTTGGTATGATTTTTTTTTCACTTTGCTCTTTGAGAGCAATCTTTCTGAACAAATTGCAAATTCCTGACTGCATTTAAAAGTGGAAAAAAATCAGTAATGTCTTCCATTGATAATGTTTCATTTATTAGAGTTCTTTTTCTCTTTAATTGCAAAAGGCTGTCCTGAAATCCATATTACGCTGTAGGATGTCTGGCTGCTGATGAATTTGCATGTAAATGCTAAATTAAGAATGTGGGGTTTGTAAGATTCAAAGAATAATGGCATAGGAGGAGCGCTGTTACTCTGCTGTGTGGATTCCTGTCCAGCAAACATTTCTGTGTACGCTTGAAGCTAAGAAGCTATGCAGTTGTTTAAGCAGTGGGAATCTGACATGCATATATTTAGAATGCATTTATGCACTTGTCTTCAGGACCAGGGTCTAATACTGTGTTGAGCCAACTGTTCATATGTTGCAATTAGTGCCAGAGTGACAGTTTTGGCACGTGCTTTTTCCATTTGCAAGCCTTGCTCACGGGATGTTGAATGCTGTGGAGACCAGCTTTGCGTTTGGGGTGAGTGCAGGAAATCTACTTCAAAAGGAGAGAACGGCACCATTTGTGAGAACCAACATGACTGCAACCCTGGAACATGCTGTGCTTTTCAGAAAGGTACACAGGGTTTGGGGTTTATGCTATTCATTTTATAATACAAGAGTGTTAAGATTTAGCTCTTTTTGCCTAGGTAAAGTGAATAAATCTCTACAGAATCAGTAGGTCATTCTCCCTTGGCCTATGGAACACACCGTGTTAACTTCATTATAAAACTTTAATAGAATTTGGAGTGAGAAACAGTCAGATTGGTGTGCAGAGTGGTGAAAGAAGAGCCTATTGCACGCTAGAGCCGAGACTAGCATGAGAAGCACAAACCCCTGTTGTTCCAAAAAAAGACACACACGCACTTAAAAGTAGCACATATCTGTGTCAAATTGTCCTCTACTTGTAACCTCTGCAAAAAAATAGAAGAAACAGGAAAAATAGCAGAGTTGTAAATTATAAAGATAAAATCTGAATAAAGAATTAAACCTGAATGCTATGCATTGCAAAGGATTCACTAATATTAGGTTTTTTGGGTTTAGAATAGTCTTAAAAATCTCCAGGGGATGTAGTTGTGCAGCACTGCTGTATCAACAGCAATGAAGAAGCAGTTGATCTTTCTCATTGAACACATCTTACTCCCACCTAGTGGAAAGAACTTTAAGTTATGGCTCCCTACTAACACATAAGGAGATTTAAAAGGTCAAATCTGTTTTTTTCATATCTTGCATAAGGACTTCAAAGATTAAGTCATGTCAGTTCAGCAGACTTAACAAATTCTCATAAAATGAATTTACTTTGGCATGCAGAACTATTGTTCCCCGTCTGCACTCCGTTGCCTGAAGAAGGTGAACCCTGCCATGATCCTTCAAACAGACTTCTCAACCTGATCACCTGGGACCTGGAACCTGATGGAGTACTGGAGCGATGTCCATGTCGGAGTGGCTTGATCTGCCAACCTCAGAGGTAAAGATCAAAACTGGGAAAGAAAATTGCTTTAAATTTTTGAGGGCTTGCTTTCTGTGATAAGCGGGTGCAGAACTTGCAGACTCTTCCATGCTAGAAAGTGCTTTTCTCATCAGTAGAATTGAAGCTTTGTCCAGCTTCATCCCACACAGATGTGCCTGAGTCTGGCAACACCTTAATCCAGTGTGAACTAATTTTGTGTGCCAGGCTGGTACTACCTTTTAACTAGGAAGCACTAACAGCTTTTGAGATGTAAGGTTCCACTTCAATTCTCTACATACCCTTCTTACCCACCAGCTTCCTGTGTTAGATTGGGTTTCTGCCTGATGTTTTACTTGCTTTCCTATGGAAGACATATTAAAAGACATTTCAATACATACAATGAAAAGGCATGTCCGTGTGCTGTTGATCAGCTGTAGAGGGTCACTTTTGTCACAAGGAAAGAAAATATACATATATATATATATGTATTTTCTTGCATTTTCCTTCAGTTTCAAACTAACCTGAGAAGCCAGGTGACTTAATATCTGCTGTTCAGACTTAAAACATATACTGAGCAGACTTCAGTACTGAGTTTCATGGAACAGGATGCAGGCTAACTCTGGATGTTCAGCTAGAAGCTAAAACTTTAAGCGTATCATACCTTCAACTGTTCTTTAAAGGGACCGTTATTTGCATTATCAGCTGTTTCACTGGGAGAAAGTGAGATTTTACTTCTGCACAAAAAGCTTTTTTAGAAAACTTACATGGGATCTAAGAAATAAGGTCTCTAAGTTTCTTCCTACACTACCATTTTCATTATAATAACTTTCAACAAGACAGCATAACTGTGATAGAGGTGCAGATTAGCATTTCTCTCTTCTTCTGTCTCCAACTATTTTTTTTATGCACTTGGATAACATTTTGTGTCAGACACAAGTTGATCCCATCTTTTCAGAACCAAAATTTTAGTAACTGTTTAAGTATCATTAACCTCAGGGAAGGTAAACCAGGAAACATCATGTCTAGTAATAACATTCCTGATGAGTATATAGAAACACAGAAATGAATTAGGGTGTGAATACAACTAACTATCCAGCTGTGATTATTCATCTGCTAAGGGCTATCACAAATACAGTAACCACCTGCCCACGACTCGCATGGACAGCAAAACAAAGCTGCTTCTGTGAGTTTACATGGTGTATTTGCAGATTCAGGAAAAGGGTCAGACTGTGCTGAGCTCCACTGCCATCTTGCGTCCCAGCATCCAACTCTTTTTTACTATTAGGATCTTTGTTCTAGCTCTGTATGTGGAAACCTCATCTTTGATTCTGTCATGCATATAAAGATCAGATGTCTATGAAAATCATGTAGATGTGATAGTACTCTTCATTTAATACAAGCTTTCACATGGGGAGGGAATGATGAATTTTATTAAGGATCTAACAAAAGAATATGAAAAGATGCACTGTGTGACCAGCTATCTTTTTCCAACAGCCATAGCACAACGCCTGTGTGTGAACCATCTGCTAATGAAACCAGGAATAATGAAAAGGAAGATCTCTCAGTCATGGACGAGATGCCATTTCTTGGTTTGATACCCAGAGATGCTCTTTCTGATTATGAGGAAAGCAGCGTCATTCAGGAAGTGCGGAAAGAATTAGAAAGTCTGGAGGATGAAGCAGGTTTGAAGCCTGAGCCTGACTCAGCTCGTGACCTGCTTTTGGGAGATGAAATTTGAAACACCAGACAGTTTAGTTAGTTATTTCTAGATTTTTTTTTCTCTGTGTATGTGTGTGTAGTGTCTTGCTTATACAAACCCAAACACACCGTGCTGGATAGAAGTGCAATAAACAAGGTCCTCAATGAGCATCCTTTCCTGTGCACGAAACCTGCACGTTCCAGCTACTGTTGAATTCATTCATTCAATCCTTGGACCAAACCTCCTATCAAAGACAATTAAGAACTAGATCAGTGTTTCTTCTGGACACATACTTTCTCCTTGTACATTAGAAATATACTTATCAGTACTTGACCTCATTAAAATATACACATAAGCATAAACAATGTTAAATTATTAATGAAATTACCTTTGAGTACACGTTTAGAATAACTTTTTTTCCTAAGGTAAGAACTGTCTACTTTGGAGTGGTTTAATCACTATTGGGGGTTTTTTTTAAGCACTTCTTAATTTTGCTTTAGACAACAGAATCAGTGAAGCTGCAGCACAGAGGGTTTGCATGTCACGTGTCCTTCCCCCATCCCACCCCTTTAAAAGGATGGAAAAGATAAAGGATGCTTACCCTTTTCAACTAGTATACCCAGAGCTTCTTTTCAGCTGTATATAATGGATGCCAACTGTCCTGCAGCAGCATTCACTCCAACTTCAGAACTGCTGTCCCATAGCTGGAGAATCCCTTGAATTTTCTACTTGCATATACAATGGTCCTTGTCTCCCCCACTACATACAGGGCAAACTATCAAAAAGAAGGGCTACATTTTCCATAGAAAGTAGCAAATAGTGTGTATGTACTTCTATCCCTATAGCACATTGGTTCCCACGTAGAGAAAATGTCAGCCTGACTATTCAAGGCTCTGTCTCTTAAAAGTGAAACACACTACCTAAAATCACAGAACAAACAGCTAAATAGGCTGAATAAAAAGAATATGGGTTCTCTGTTGTACACTGGATATGGTAAGTGTCAATATACAGATTAATGCAGCAGCAGTTACAAAGCTTTGCCTATGCTAGAGTTACACACAGTGCACATACACAGCCATGTTCTGCACAACATGAACAATACATTGGGTAATGTTGATTAAAGGATCTGTTGACTGCTCCATCCTCACCTACCCTTTTGAGATAGAGGCACTGAATCATTCCTTCAGCTTAGCAGAAAGACAACCTAAATATCTTCTTGCATTTAGACTTACGCTTTTCCTACTTGACTCTATTACAGCCAGAAAATAAAAAAAAAAAAGAGAGAAATGGTTTGTGCTTTTAATACACTTCCATAGGCATAAATCTGTATTACAAAATGTGATTATCATACATCAATGACCACTTAGGATGGTAAAGAAATTGATGGATCAGATTTTACTCTTAGTTTGCTATTAAACTCCCTGGCTCCCAGCTGCCTCAACACTTTGCTCCAGTGACTCCTTCACTACCAATGTTTTTTTGGATACAGATTTCACCATCTGTTACTGCACATGGTAAAAGAATGAGGCTGCAGCTAAGAAGCTTTTAGTGGAGCTTCCCAAATAATCCCTACTGCTTATGTCTAACTTGGATCAGCAGAGCACCAATAACTTAGCAAGAGCAGCTACAAGACACTGCAACCAGCTGCAAGTCTTTCACTACTTGTGGTCTACAAATGCTTTTGAGCAAACTCCTTGGGTACCAGAGTTAACGTTAATAACCATTATTGTTATGAACAGAAAGGCTATTTCATCAGAATGGTTTTTTTAGTTTAAGAATCCATTTCTACCATCAATTTTCACACCAACACATGCATACATACATGTTCACTGAATTGACCTTTCCTTTCGAGACAGCCTATCTACATAAGATGAGGAATTAAATATTACAATTTTCCTGCTAAAAAAAAAAAATACTTTGTGAGAAGCGTTAATGATTGGAGTATTTACACACTTCATTGTATGTAAATACTGTTCCACATAAAGATAAAATTATTCTCCCTCCGTGTTTCTTGATGCCTCAGTCCCTGAAAAATAATGTGCTAGTATTCATGAGAAGTTTAGTAAGATTTCTGCTGAACTAAGCACACTGGAAACTCATGGATTTTTGTTCCTTTAACACAGCCATGGTCAAACTCAAAAACATTTGAAATTATCAGAATGCAAAGCATACGCGAAAAAGTCACCCAGAGCAACCCAGAACATATTCCAGTATACACACACACGGAGGGAAGCGTGCCAGTGGCAGGCAATGACTGTGAGGTTGTGCCTCAGTTCTCTATTCAGATATCTGTCAAGACTTGAAGGTTCAATATTAACTTCTTTGAAGAAGTTCCCCAAATGGGGGTAGGAACTAAGCAGTTTGAGGAATTCTTTTCTTAACCCTCCTTTATTTTATTGCTAGGGTTTTTTTAAATTCCATCTTTAGGTTTTTCCCTCTCTAAATATCCAAGCTTGAAGAAAATTCACGACCCATTTGACAGCCATCGGTTTTCTCTCTTCCAAAGCCTCTAAGGATAATTCAGCAGCCTACATCCATATGTAAATAAACTGTAGTTTAATGAAGTACTCTATCTACAGAGTAGGGGTCCCTCTATGTCATCTTTGCTCCTACCTGCACCTCATCTGCATTGGACAAGAGATGGCACAGGTCAAACAGGAGAGACACCAAGGGAACTCGGCGCAGGGCCTGGCTCCCAAGCTGCTACGTTCCTCAGGATTTTTAGGTTGCTGTGCATCAGCATGCAAGGAAGAACTGAACATTCAGTTATTCAAATGCCATTTTCCTTTCTGGAGAACAACTTCGTTGCCAATCCTATCTGGAGTCAGAAGTTCTACTGGTGAGAAATTCAATACATAAAAAGGAAACTTACAGCCAAAGAAAAATCTGGTGTGAATGTAAGTAAAGAGGAGCAGCAGGGGGGCTATAAAACACTTCCTGCAATACTGTCTATACACACGTGTGTGTGTGTGGGTGCATAGAGACACATCTACATCCAGCCCTACAGTTCTGATAGCACCTTGGAAATGTCAGCATTTCCATGAAGTAATTCTGTAATTTTTCAAATAACCCCCCCAGCACTTAATGATTAAAATAACACAACAGAATGAACAAATGTTTTATTGGCGTGTTCATTGTTGTAAACAGCATCTGGCATGAAAAAGTTTACCAAAATCTCTTGATTGTTATAAATTAGGTGGTTTTCCAAAAGCTACAGAGAATTGATCTTTATGGACGAAAGCAAGAAATTGCTGTTCCTAGGCTTTAAAATGAAATCACGTTGACTGCATCAGTCTGCACCACAACCTGAACTACCGAGTTTGCATGTTGAGGTGTTAGAGGTTCCCCGGTATCTGACTACACACAACTATGGTACCAACTCCAGGAAAAAGAAAATTACTTTCAGTGGGTGGAGAAGATGCAAACTTGTAATAGTCTCAGAAATAAAATGTACAAAAAGTAGCTGAACAAAAGAAACTTCATTACCAAGGGAAAATACAACCCTAGAGTACCCAGCGTCATCAAACATAAAATGAATACAAATTTAAATAGGCAACTAGACTTCCAAATGTACACACTGACTGTTGATATGTGAAAGAAATACCATGGTAAATAGCTGAAAGGTGGTTCTGTTATTTGGACAGGGCAAAATTTATTTACACATTGAACACAATAGAATGGAGCTGCTCATCCACTTCCGTAACCTATTAAGAATCAGTTTACCTTACGACAGCACTTCTGCCCCGCAAACCGACACCTGCTGGCAGCTTTCTGCAGACACTTCAGACTGTTCTATGGAAGAATTTTCTAAAACCTCACATGTGCAGCACCTCCATTTCACATCTTGGACTCTTCGCTGCTGCTTTTCTAGAACCAATGTTTTAACATTTACTTCAGACTCTCTGATGAGGTAATGCGTGTATCAGTGAAACAATAGAAAAAAGGATTCTTTCATGGCCTTTACACAGCTTTTATTATTAAGCTATGAGTATCCTGTTGGAGGCTAGTTTCACTAGCTACTATGTGCACACTGTCCTCAAAAATTTCCACTCATTTCCCTCCCCACCCACTTTTTAGTTCTAATCTTTTATTTGCACATCCCTTTTAGCTTTACAGTACATTTGACTATAGTGCACAACGTATTCCAAGTCAAACAGTGACCCAACGGGGCACTGCGCTTCTGATTGGGAACACAGCCCAACCAGTGCTGGTGTCAGCGCGTTACACCTAATGAGTGTCCTGCCATAACGGCACTACACAGTAGTAGTGAACCTTTTAATTTTAAACAAAAAAATTCCCCAGGGAAAATGCTATAGCGAATATCAGTCTTGAGTCAAATCTTTATTTGGCGCTCCATCCAGATAAATTTTTAGTGCTTTTTCTTTACGAGGAGAGTAGGTTACCCGGTGTCCAGTTTTCTGCAGTCTGCTGCTCTCCTTTTTCATCAGTTCATTTCTCTGCTCATCTGATAATTCCATTAATTCTTCAGTTTTATCCCTAAAAAGTAAATATATTTTAAGATTCAGATTAATACAATAATGCTAATTTGATTTTTGTATCTTTTTTTCAGTTGGAGCAAATACCACTTAGATGATTTTTTTCTTCTCCAAAAAAACTAACAACCTGTCTAAATCCCCTTTTCTAAGAGATGTGCAGTATTTTAATGGACAGCAGACCCAAGGGCAAGCACTAGGAAACAAGCCTATGCTCCTCTCCATTCTCCCTGCAACTCCTATTTTTTACAGGTGAACCTGCTCTTCCTTTGGTCACAGTGCTCACAGCAGGACACAGCATGTCAATCAGCCCCTGCTATGAACTACCAGTTGCTCTCCCAAATAATTTTTGCCAAGGTTAGCAAGATATCAACCAGTCATTTCCCCCAAACTCACAGGTAGTTATGAAAAACAGTGTAGGAGCAATATGTTCATGAATCTGCCCCAACCCCAAATTTAGCAGAAATGACCATATTCAAGCTCTTAGTTCTCAAATAACACTGCCCTGGGGCTACCACTGCCAGCTAATGAACATTTTGCATGTTAACACAAGTTTTTTTTCATAACATTATCTTTTTCCAAAGAAGCCAATAATCATATTGCAAAGCAACAAGCTCAAAATAAAATCCTTGGTCTCTAAAACCTATGGCAAGACTCTCGGACTACACCAATTGATATGGTTCTACTTTAAGAGATTAAATCCAGATATACACTCAAGCTTAGCAACTAGTTTTGTATTCAGCATAATTTTCAATGGTTTGGGAGGGAGAAGTGAGTAAGTGTGCAGCGTTTGTGGTCTTAAACATAGTATTCAGATTTTTAGGAAGCTGAGAGCATAAACATTTCGGCTCAATGTTTTAAATCCTCTTCTGTAAGCCTTTTTCTTTAAGACAACAGAAGAGTATTTTTACGCTTCTGTTGATTGCACCACCCCTCAAATCCTACAAATGAATTTTTTTTACATGGTTTATTAAATAAACTGCAATAAGATACATACCTATAAAATATTACTGCACCATCATCACAAATGTGCAGAGGCCAGACATTCAATGTAGATACTTTAGGATTCCAGTCCAAGTCTTGGTGAATCTCTAGTATGGAAATGTCACATGGAAATGTTCCTCTGCCCTGAGAAGCAGTGATCACTTAGTTAATAAACTCATAATCATAGAATCATAGAACCACCAGGTTGGAAGAGACCCACTGGATCATCGAGTCCAAACATTCCTATCAAACACTAAACCATGCCCCTTAGCACCTCGTCCACCTGTGCCTTAAACACCTCCAGGGAAGGTGAATCAACCACCTCCCTGGGTAGCCTGTTCCAATGCCCAATGACCCCTTCCGTGAAAATTTGTTTCCTAATGTCCAGCTAAACCTCCCCTGGCGGAGCTTGAGGCCATTCCCTCTCGTCCTGTCACCTGGGAGAAGAGGCCAGCACCCTCCTCTCTATAACCTCCTTTCAGGTAGTTATAGAGAGCAATGAGGTCTCCCCTCAGCCTCCTCTTCTCCAGGCTAAACAACCCCAGCACTCTCAGCTGCTCCTCATAAGGCCTGGTCTCCAGCCCCTTCACCAGNAACCTCATGCTGTTAGACTCAGCCCAGTGATCCAGCTTGTTCAGATCCCTTTGCAGAGCCTCCCTACCCTCCAGCAGATCAACACTTCCACCCAGCTTAGTGTCATCTGCAAACTTGCTAAGGGAGCACTCAATGCCTTCATCCAGGTCATTGATGAAGACAGTGGACAGGGCTGGACCCAGCACTGAGCCCTGGGGAACCCCACTTGTCACTGGCCTCCAGCTGGATTTAACACCATTTACCACCACACTCTGGGCCCGGCCATCTGACAAGTTTTCTACCCAGGAGGATGTGCACCTGTCCAGGCCAGAGGCTGACAGTTTCCAAAGCAAGATGCTGTGAGAAACTGTCAAAGGCTTCACTGAAGTCCAGGAAGACCACATCACACATCCTTGTCATTAAAAGGTCAAAACAAACAAAATCTTACTTACCTTTGCAAATTCTATGTTTTCTAGGGGTATTCCACTAATTTCACTCAGCTGTAAAAAGAAGAAAAAAGATGGATCTCATAGTATTTTACAACATTACAGTGTCTACATAAAGTCATAGACCTGCCGAATCTAGAAATCAGTTCAAATACTAAGTCCTCATGTGATCCAAAGAGTTAGTACAAAATTATAGTGACAAGGTACAATTTTTTTTACATTCCTGAAGTTACTAGCATATCGCAAGTGACACTTGCTGTGACAGTTTCCATGACACTTCTCTTAACAGTGAAGGGGTGACAGAAGAAAGGTTAACAGAAACAATAACATCCAAGTTCCAAGATACAAAGAGGCCAACTGCTTCATGTTAAACCTTTGGGTCCATCAGAGCAATTTCTCTGTATGAAATGAAAGATACTATCAAGTCAATGTGGGAGCTGGCAAAACTGTAAAATCCACACAACTAAAACCCATCTCCACACATCCGCATTTCCTACAATAACAACCCCAGAATTCCCAACAAGCACCACTGGCTGCTCTTCTCTTTTGCAACTGCCTCTGCTATGCATTTCCTGAGCACAGAGTGCATCATCCATCCCCTGTCTCCTGCTGCTGCGCTGTCCTGCCCAGCACCCGTCAGAGGATCACCAGGCTGTGCCTGGCGTGGCCTCAGCAGAGCCCTCTCACTGCTCAGCAGCCTCATTGTACACACAGGCTCATCACCGCCTTGCCCTTAACTCAAGCGCAGACTGCAGTCTTGTCTCCATGGCAATGCTCAGGTATTTGTGTTCATCTCTAGCTGCTTATTTTCTCAAAACTTGAAGAGATTTCCTAAGATTCTTGCCTCCTTCAAATCTGCTAAGAAAAATGTGTTCAAATTAAAGTGATGGTGAGAAAAGACTAACAGCCAGAATAATTTTCTAACCCCCATTTCCTTCACAAATCAAAAATGGCAAAAGACAGACAAATTCTGAAATGCACCAGAGTTCTACTTTGCTAATAAAATGTCTGAAGGAGGAGCTGGCTGAATACATCTGTTACTACAGATAAGTCGTATTCATATTTCTCTTATCACTGGTGGGAGGAAAATTAAAGCCTCTCAGAGAATGCTGGTAAAATTGCTCTCTTGCACATCAATTCTTAGGACAAATGAACAAGAAAAGCCAACTCTTTCTTCAGATAGAAGTTAGGATGAAATCTGGACGACTGCACGCAAGAACTCATAGTAATCAATTCCCACCAAAAGAATACAAGAAACTGGTCCATAAGTTAATCTGTGTACAGACACAAGGCCAAGGCTACTGCATTCAATGGTGACTGAACACTGCTCCTCTTCCAGCCTATGAAATAACCTCTAACTTACAAATGCAGAGTGTTTCAGTGACAAGATCTAGCAGACTTGACTGATTTGAGGATTTTTACTAGCCACAGCATCCACAGTTGCCTTACACCTGGGAAGTGCCACACAGAAATAACCATTTCTCAAAGAGCAGAGTCCTGTGATATACCAGATCAATAAAACAGAGACACTTCTGCTCCAAATTTCTGCTAGTATGGCACGTCTTGACTACCTCCAAATGGCTTCTGACTTCAAGGGAAAAAAAACATACCAAAGCCACATTTCTTCCCAACCAAAACATAGTTCAACCTACTTGGTACAGTTACGTTGTCCCTGAGCAACAGCTCTCAAATTCAAATATGAGAGGCTCAGTATTTTGGAATACCAAAATAATGGGCTGAAAAAACAAAGTAACAATACTTCAAGCTTTTTCTTTCACATGTGTTTTGCAAGGATAAAGGATACAGGTTTAAATTACAAGTTATGACCTCTTCTTTTTTTTTTTTTTTTGCATGCATTCACCTGAATTGATATCACACCATTAAACTAAGAACTGAAGCTGATAATTCCTATGGATTTAGTAACAGGATGGGACAGGTTCTCAGTTTCTAGGAAAAAATAATTCACCATGCAACAAGATTTTTGTAGCTATGACATCTTTGTGCTTCCCAAGAGATGATATAAATAAGGTTCTTAGAAACCCTAAGAAACTTGTATCATGTTACAAATTTTACCTTCTCTTTTAATTCTTCAACGCTGCTGCTTTCTAGCACTACTTCCTGGAAAGAATCTAGTTTCATCTCTGATGGCCTCCATCGCCTGGACAAAACAGCAAGTTGTGACATGGATTTCATCTTTTCTACACCTGGGAAAGAAAGAGAAATGTCTTATATTAACATCAAAAAATATTCTACCTCAAATTAGAAGTTTTCTATCGCAGAAGCATATTCAAATATGGAAGAACGCACTACTCACATACACAAATGAGGTAACCCAGTGAGTGGGCTGTGAGCAGTCCACTCAAAAAAAGGCACGTGTGTGGGACACACTAGGATTTAGTTGAACTTCTCATTGTTATCAACTCCTTGTGAAGGTTTTTTCACACGTGGTTTCTCTTTCAAGCCATGCCATTTATTTGTCTTAAGGGCATGATTTTCCATCACACCGAGCTCGGTTATACACACCATATCCACCTACCTAACCCAAGGCTGACCTCTAGATACTGCATTTTGCATGAGACCCTCCTCAGCAATCTGAAATTTACAATGCTTCACTTTCTTTATCAAAATAAGCTTCCATGTTTGACTTCTAGATTTCACACACATTAAATACACGCTTGCTATTAAAATCTGCTTTGCTCCTACCACCCTGAAGAGTTTGAGTATGTACTGCCTCAGCCTTTTAATATCAGTTTCAGGTAACGGTTTTCTCTGGCTGACAGGGTAATACTATTAACATTGCAATCAGATAAGCAGAGGTGATAAAGGGCTGGTTTTATTTTCACTTTAATTCAGTCTATAATTTTGCAATATAGCATATAGAACTTGTAGCTTAACCATTTATGTCTACCATTACGTGCCTATTTTGCATGAAATCACCACCACTGTCCAAGCTTCTTCCCCTGTACTTTTATGATCTTGCCTGTTACTACATTTGTGCTAATCTTTCAGCACTAACCTACTGTTAATACAAGACTAACATGAAGACAAAGCTGCCTAGTGCTTGTTGATATCTATCTCAAGTCTGAAGCAATTGCATAAGCTTTCTTCAGAGCCAAAGAATAACTAGATTAAATGTCTGCAGAAGTGTAATTTGAAGCTGCAATGCTAAGAAACTTAATTGTAAATTATTCTAAGTTGCATTATTTACCTGCCTAACGTCTTCAGAATTTATCTGAAGAACAAGATGAAAGCAATGGTGATGGTGGAAGGCCTTACAAATTTTGTCCTAAAAAGGCTACCTTCAGCCTCTCTCAACTTCTGTGCTAACAGTAGGTACATACAACTTAATTTTCACATAATATAATGGGATCTAGCTGCCTTTTCTACAACTGGATTAAAGCAGCACCTTTTGGGTAGAGTTAGACAGTTACAAAAAGTATTACAGCGTACTTGCAAGCCCTGTAGCCTATAACATGGCACGACCATGAACTAGGTGGGCTACAGCGTCCTAAAACATAGTAACTTCAAAACCTATTCACTAAAGAAACAGTACAGCAATTGACCTAAGTTAATCCAAAGTTATTCAGAATCATCAAGTTTTAAGTGATGTGCAAGCTGATACATACATCCACAGGGCTCTGCAGGACCCCTGAACCTCCCATGAGCATTTCAAACTTTGGTACTCACACTGGCACAATTTTGTTAAAAATTAACAATACCAGGACTGAACACAGCTGCCAAATCACAACTAAATAAGACTTCTTAAGCCTTAAGGTATGCTATGGAAGAAAGTTTCTAAGTAAAAGGAATTCTCATTCTTCACCTCCCCATTAACAGCAGCATCTGTTCATCTAGACGAAAACCAACATGGCCAACTTTCTTCCTCTTATAATTATATGCTTTGGCATTCAGAATCAAAATTTGAAGCCTATACTCAAAAGGACAGCTCAGGAAATGACATATCTTTAATGACATTTAAGCAGAATTTAAGAAACAACCTGCTTTCTAGCATTTGATTCCAAAGTTATTTGATAAACAAGGTCTGTTCAAAAATATAGCAATCCATGACAAAAGCTTAATGTTTTTTCACTCCTGTCTGCCAACTACTAAATGACTGAACAGCTGTGCTGACTTTTAAAACAAATCATGTATGTGTTATGTTAATGCATATACACACATACTTCAGCTAACTACAAACATCACCAAACCTAGTCCAAAAACAAAATACAAGTGTAACCTATGCATTCCTACAGTTTTTATATACAATAAAAACATACACATGCAAACAACTGCCTACAGCACTCCCAGGTTTTCAATAAACCAATAAAACTGTAGTGCTATTAAAACTTCAGCACAACACAGCCACCAGAAATCTGCGTTTGTACAATCCCTCCTGCTCCCAGGTTCATGCAAAGCTTTTAGTTATTTTTGCTTCTAACCCCCCCCCCCCCCCAATAAAATGCTATTAAATCACTGGTAAGAATCTTGAAAAAAGTAAAAAGGGGGAAGTCCATTTTCTAATGTTCTCTAAAGAAAAAGCCTAACATTATCTTTTACTTTCTCTTGACACTATATCATTATTACCATCAAGTATTTCCAAGAAGACCTCCCAATTGCTTGAAATATTAATATCTTCTTCATAGATATGATAATCCAAAAACACAGTGCCCGGGTTCTTCCAGGTTTTCTTTCGGAGGCGAAACCTATAAATGCATCACAGAAAACACCCGAGTTTTCATCTGCTCACAAACATGTTTCACCGACAGAGATGAAAACTGGTTTTGGACAAAACTGACATACAACTCATTTATGTCAGATTTAACTGGATTTATCATGAATGGGTTTAATATTCTGGAACAGTCCTGACAGCAAGTTATCACTACTGGCTCTTACTGCTGTATCATTCATGAACATGAGGAAAACAAGCCTGTGTTGTGCTTGTTCAGTGCAAGAAATGTGTAGAGATTTACATGTGTAGGAAGGAAACTGTTTCCTATTTAGGTTAACAAAACAGAATATTCCCAAACATTCTGACAACTTTGCTGCTCTTCCTCTACCTTCTTTTCTTTCCTTTCCTTTTTGGATGTGGGAAGTAGGGAAGAAGGAAAGAGAATTGGTATCAGATTTATGTACTTAGTTCCACTGTATTAATCCAGCCACAATATAAAAAAAACGAGCTTTGATTTACACACAGAGGTAAATAAAGGCATAAACAACTAAAATAAGATGGAGCACAAATACAGAACTTTAGTTGTAATGGTTTCTCCACACACAGATGCAGACATAAATTTCATGATGTCCCCCATAATTATAGGGCGCTAGATAACATAACCCAGTGCAAAATCCTTCACCCGAGTCGTGGTGGTGAAAGCAAAAATAAAATTGGGCCAGATCTAGGTTTCTACTGCTTTTCTCAACAGAAAAGGGCCAATACCTGTTGCTGACAGTAGAGAGCATGTGAAATCAAGGCTCCAAAGGGAGTTAAGCCTCAACAAGATAACTGATTATGTGTAAAGGGAAAACAGTGCTGGACAGCATACACACACACTATGATGATGTATGAGGTAGTTTGCTGCAGTGATCTAGCTTAACCTGCATCTAGAGAGAACGTGGCTTTTCTGTGAACTGATATACTTGGTACTCTCCATTCTAAAGTGAATCATCCTTAATGAGGAAAAAAATGTCTCAGAGTTAAAACTGCAGACATGTCGCACACAGGCAATTCTATGTAAACATTATTCTATCATTCAATATGAAATGTAATATAAGATGAAAACCAAGAGCTGCTAAATAAATCTTTATATTTACAATATGATTTAAAAATCACAGTAACTTATTTCAGCTCATTTCATAACTTCCTTTCTCCACAAGAGAAAACCAACACATTTTTACATAATATCTAGTCACATAATTTCAGCAGATTGCAGTCTCTTTACCTGTCAATTGTCAAGTCTAGGCCACACTGTTCTCTAAGCTGAGGAAGCAGCTCCTCTTTTGACTGCCGAACAGTCATTCCTTTAGCAAAAACCGCATCTAGAAGAAACTTGCATGGCTAGGAACATAAATATACAGTGATTAAAGACAAATTTTTTGAATAGAAAAAAAGTAATTTGCCTTCTCTTCATGTTTTCCCACCCACCTAGCAAAACAGCCATTAGAACACATAAACAAGGCAGGCAATGAATTGATTAAAATCAGGTTTAACTAATTTGTTTAGCAGCAGCCCTTTGACAAGTCATTCAAACACTCTGAATGTATGCCACTGCAGAACTAGGGTCTGGTGTCAGTATTACTAATTGCTACCATTATACTACTTCTGAACAACCTAAAAGAGGCTTTTAAATTAAATATGCCAAATGATAACAATAATAAAGCCACATTGCTGTCTTGCAGTGGTCAGACAGACCAGAACTCAATGACTGGAAGTTTTAAATTTATCTTATTCCTTGCTTCGTTAGAATGTCACTTGGGAGAAGAGGACAGCACCCTCCTCTCCACAACCTCCTTTCAGGTAGTTGTAGAGAGCAATGAGGCCAGCTTCAATCTCTTATGCTTATGCTGTATGCAAGACTTCTCTGGGCAACCTCTGCCAGTGCTTCATCACCGTCACATGAAAAACATTCTTCCCAGTATCAAATCTAAGTCTCCCCTCTTTCATCTTAAAACCATTATCCCTCATCCCATCACTGCACATATTTTCATGAATCAATCTTGAAATATTCAGTACCTTACCTCTGGCTCATTTACCAGAAGTTGATAGACTTTGACTCTGTATTCACCCTTCTTAAGGGCTCTCCCAAGTCTAATAGTTATCTAGAAGGCAAAAGGACTATCTGTTAGAACTGGAATCAAAATCAAATTACACTCTGTATAGACACTACCAAGACCCATGTAATCATCTCATCTGGCGAGTTAACAAAAAGTTGCAAATTATGCCCTTAAGTTTGTCTATACTGTGTCAATATAATATTTAGTGATTCGAAATAACTTCTGAATAACCTTATTGTCATCAGAAAATGATGAAAGTGTCTCATTCAGCCGAACACTCTCAAACTCTTGATTGCTGGCATAGACTCTGAAGACTTTGAAGTGAGAAGATGGAACTCCAACAAAAGGCTCCAAATGTTGCTTGAAGGCAGACAGTGTAATTCTTTTATCAACATGCACCATAAGCCCTAAGCAAAAATAGAAATAAAAGTGGTATGAAACTGTGCTACCAAAAAAAAGCACTCCAGGGTTTTGTTCCCACATATTCAGTTACCACTCGCAGCAGAACAGTAGTGAAAAGTCAGAATTATAATTAATGGCCACATTTACATTTTATGCAAGGGTGTTACCACAACCTTTAAGAGCTTTGCTGTATTTTAAGCATTCATGGGCAGATAATCCTGGAAGACACAGCAGTCCCAAACTGTCCTATTTTGCAATCAGTGAAATCATCTTCTCCACTCAGTGAACAAACAGAGAATCAGATGGCACATTTGCAGATAATTCCCCTACAGGTTTACCCTGCCCCCCAGGGAGACAACAGTGGTTTTGACTTGGGGCTGGTCAAGCACACTCTACGTAAACCCTTAAACTCCTGGCTTCATGATTAAAAAAATTAGTTAACTCTGTGTTCTGGAAGGCCACAGCACATCACAAGGCAAGTTCAAGTCTAGATTAAAGGACTTTTCCATGGAAAAAAATTGTAATTAAGGAAAAGCTACTGTAGTAATATGAAATTCTGGAAAGTAAAGTGCATGGTTTATCTTTGAAATTGTGTTTCTTAATATGTGAAATTTGGGCTACATTACAAACTACAGCATGATTATATTATGTAATGACTCATTAGAATAAAAATATTGCCATTCAGAGTACTTAACTGAACAAATACATTACTTGAATTGTAAACGTGTCCATGTTCTCACACTAAAAATTACACAAAGTATTTTTAATGCTCTTTTATTATATTTTAAGCTTTCTGCTCAGGATAATAATTTATACAATGTACTATAAAAGTATCAAAATTACTGTAAGCAAATAATCCCTGCATCCAACTAGTGCTACCACTGTTTCAGAATGATTTATCATTACGACTATTAATATACGACCCTGAGCTGTTACACTGACCTTGTATGGGCACTTTCACATCAGCCATACACTTCAGTCTACTTGTTGTACTTGTCAATGAAAAGCAACAGCCTACCGAACTAAATGATCATAATAAAATTTGAATATTCTTCACAGTCAAGTGACTGAGTTCTCAGGTCTGTTAAAGTTAGCAGAATTATTACTTTATGAACTACAATAAATAAATGAATTCTATAACCACAGGTGAATCACCACTAGCAGATGCAACTATATTCCTTGAACCAGAAGACAACTCAGCTTGCTCCCCAGAAAACACATGCAATATAAGGAAATAAAAGGATCAGAGGTAGCTTTTCATTTCCTTAAAAATAAAATGCAAGACTGTTCAAATACGTAATCATTACAAGATCAAAATTAGGCTATGTTTTTGCCGAGCACGAAACCATGTTCCATCTTAGCATTTTCATTACTTGAAAAATGTGATTTTATGTCAAATTCAATGCTGTCACTAGACTTTTTAAACACAGCATGCTAATTAAATAGCAATAAAAGCTGGATTATTTCAAGGTACTTTAAAAAATACATACATTTTTGCTCATCTCCTGCATCTTCATCTGCAGTGTAGGGTTCTGATTTAAAGTACATATATTGTGCTTCTCCTCGGCTCTTGCTGCTTTCATCGTATTCACTATCTGTTCCAGAATCCTCTTCTGCTGTGTCCCAGGTTTCTTTCTTCCCCTGATTTGCTTTTGATCGTCTGCTACTTGTGATACTATGGGAATCAAGTCCATTAGCCAAGGGAAGCGGGGTATTGTCCACGTTGCATAAAGTATCGCTGCTATGACTGGAGCTGAGGATATCACTGTCCACTGAACTTGTACTCCTGTCATTATTTACATCTGAATCTGACCGTTCCTCAGACTGGAGATTTTCTGGATCAGAAATCTGAATTTGGTTTTCAAGTTCTCTGTTCTCTGCAGATGCTGAAGAGTCTATTTCATTTGTAGGTGATTCAATGTTCTCAAAATCACTGGCTTCTGTGCTTTTGCTGCTGTCTCCATTATCCCCCTCCTGCTGCTGCTGCAGGGACAAGCTTTTGAGCTTTTCAGTACTTTCTTCCAGAATTGCTTCTACAGATTTCGTATTACCTACAGGTCCTTTTACTCTTTCACAGGCTTCAACCAAGTTGCCTGCATCTCCACTAGGCTTCTGATAAACCGTCCGTCTAAATTGAGATCCAGGCGATTGCTCTGGCAATGAAACATACAGCCTGATTGTGTTTGCATGACGATCCAGAAGTCTCCATAAATGAGAATCTGTATATGCCACATGACGATCTGAAGACTCTGAGCTTTCAATGAATACCTGAGCATAAAGTGTTTCATTATGTAGTGTTACTTCAAATAAAAGTAAAAGCAACAACACCAAAGAAATAGGAGTGAGCAAACATCAGAAGCTGCATCAGTAAGAAATGTCATCTTTTATATATATATTTTTTTTTTAAAAGCTTAGGAAGAGTTGGACTAACAAACATGCAGTTCAATAATGATTTCACTTTTCCTCATTTTCATCACTTCCATGCGCACACTTCAGCTGTACACTAGCCCTAGTTATGGTGGTAATAAGTCCCAAAACTACAGCCCACAGTCTTTATTTTCTGGTACAGAATCACAAATAAATCTTTGAATGTACACCTGAGTAAGCCATAGGGCACAACAGAAAACAATGGAATAAATTTCTCTTTTCTCTTTGTCAAAGTCCACTCTATTGTTGTGATAATGTGCATGTGAAAGAGCGTGAAGTAACTGCACAACAAGTCAATGCCATTGTTTTGCTCAGCTATAAGCCAACAATGCCTTAGCTAATCTCTCTTCGTGGAAGACAGTATGTTCTTGAGCCTAAATTTCAGAGACAGGATGAGCAAAATGTGCCAAAACATATGCTTTAATTACTGTAATAAAAGGGCAATGATACAGATGTTATTTAAGTACAAACTCATGTTTTCTGAATGCATTACCCAATTATTATTGGAAACATTTACTAGAATTATTTTTGGAAAAACAACATGAAGACAAAAAAACCCAGCAAAAACTTGCTGAGTTTTGACACTTGTTTCTTAAGAACTCTAATACTGAGAGTAGGCACAGCTGTTCAGATGGTTTAGTAAACGAATTAGGCAGTTTTCACAGTAATATGCCAACCTCTGTCCCCTAAAGAAGAGTTGACATTTTAAAACCTTGATTGTAGGTTAACCTCACCATCATTTGAGCCTAAGAGCATCAACCAGGTATCCGATCCTGAATCTGCTCTACCTTGTTATACACATCTAATTTCATATATAGCCCATAGTATTCATCAGCACCACAACATCTGCTAGTTCAAAAAGCCACACACAGTACTTAATATTTCAATGAAATAAACATGTTATCCACTACAAATTCCATACAGACAGCCATACCTTTTACAACACAACAGTGAGGCCTACAAATACACAAAATAAACAACTGGAAAACCACAGCATGTACCTTGTTGCTTCTAAAAAAGCCTTCAGCTTTCAGTGTTTTGCTGGAAACGTTCAGAAGACGCAAGTCATTATAGCAGCGTTCTAATACTACTCGCATAGTATCAGCAGGAAGATGTGTAGCCTAAAATAAGACATTGACCATAAGGAAACATGTGCATTATACATAATTTCAAATATCGAAACAGGTATTCAAATTTTTTCTTAAGGTTATTCATAGGAAAAGAAATTGGGTTTTTAAAAAATTGACTTATAAATTGCCAAGACAACACAGGGAAAGATATCCCAGCTGGTTCAGTCAAAGCTCCTTTCCCATATTCTTTGAAATGTAGCAAATGTAAAGTTTTTCCAAAAACTCAGTAGACTAAAATGGCTTGTCTTTGCAGAGAACTGGCAAATTGCTAATGACCAATAATATAAGGAATCAGACTTATTCTTTAGGGTAAGAACCAACTGAAAATAAAAAATTATTCACAAGCAGCGGGTTTTGCACACTGTTCACTCAATTTTTAGTTAGATCAAGTCCAAATTACTGAAATCAAGTTTCATAAAATATTAAGAAGTTACACCAACCACTGACCTATTTTACAAAGAAATGACCAGCTAAAGTGTGTGTCTACCAATTCAGTGGAAGCGGTAATGTCCCATGGTTTAAGGCAATACAAAACTAATCTGCACCTTAATAACTGCTGGGATGAAAAGGAGATTTTGTAGGGAGCAGGTGAACAGCATTGGATGCTAATTTCAATTATTGAAGCCAATGGCTGCATGGTAACATTTTACTAGTTCTGCCACTGACTGGATACTGAGTGAGGTGATTCAAGTTACTAACCCAAAAGAACATAAACTCATCTCTTTGACTTCTCTAAAAATCTTATTATCATCTGGTAAACTAGTAAGCAATATGGCCAGAGAGGGGTTAAGATTGTGCAAAAGGCAGGGTAGAACTCTAGATGGAAGGAAGAAGCAGACTGCTGCTTTTAGCAGCAGCAAGCAAATAGACAAGCTCAATAACCAACCTAATCCCACTGGACAGGACACATAGTATGAACTCTGAAAGGTGCAAACTCTCATTTTAGATATTTAAATTATCACACATTTGCATGGTCAGAACAAATGAAAACTCTGAAATACAAGTACTTAACAATGTAAATTACCTTTGAAATCAGTTGTTTAAACTCTGAAACTGTTTGATTCAAGTAAGCTCGGACACTTATTGGAGGAGCAACAGACTCAGTTTTTAGGTCAACTACGTGAACTTTTACCATGACCTCTGTAGGGAAAAGGAAAAAGAAAATGAAATCACATACATCTATGTGAGAGAGAACTCAACAGGCAAAGAAAATGCCCACACACTTGTCTTATGTGCTGATTATGGGGTTGCATTACACACAAAGAGAAATTAATCTGAAAAGTAGGTCAATTTCAGAATTTCATTTTCAAATCAATTTTAATGCTAGAAACAAGTGTCACATATTTTGACAAATTGTAATATACCTTAGAACTGCTTCAATTAGAAACAAGTTGGCAACACAGCACAGCGTGTAATTCTTAGTATTGATTTCCTAAAATCCAGTATGAGTTTTTCTGCTTTCACACATTACAATAAAGTTCTACATTTTACAAGTTTTGTTTTCATGTTATCACACAATACACAATTTTAGCCTATTTCTGGCTACATGTAATTACATATCTTACCACCAGGTTTATAGCACTGGAACACTTGGTCAGGTCGTCTTGTTTCCAACAGCAAGTCAAACATGTATGTCGATTTGACACCTCCAAGCAATAAACCCATTGGTGTGTCCTCTTCTCCTTCATAAGATCGTTCCAAATAATCATGAAACTCATCGTATTTGACAAGACGACAACAATCCAAAGGAACAGCCTCTTCTAAATCCATTAGCTAAATCATGCACACAAACAAAAAAAAAACCCAAACATTTGAGAGTTTAGTTTTCCCCTCGTATGCCAGAAATTTCAGTATGTGTACACCCAGGAATCCTTTGAATACACAAACATCAACTTGGTTTTAGAAAAAATCATATGCATACATCACATATATCAAATGCACACACTTAATGTATATATACATGATCTTAAAAATCCAAAGAGAAGCCTGTGTCAAAATGAAAAGAAGAGGGAAGTTTGCAAATATGACTATAAGCACATGAGGATCGGTCCCAGAAGTATATTCAGAGGAATATGTTGCCTATCAGTTATGCCAAACGGCACCTTAGAGGCCTGAGGGAGTTACATCCACTAGTCTTCTGTGCATCTCAGAGCTGTTAATACATTCCAAATACCTAACTCTATTTCCGGTACTCTCCCAGCCATAAAGCAAGAACCAAGGAGTAAAAGCAGGTAAGCAAGAATAAAGGTCTTCAACTCTACCTGTTTGTGGAAGGTGAATATCGACAGACACTTTGGTGCCCACTGATATTACCATATTAACTATACAGGAATTCTCATGAAAGAATTCTCTTATTATATAGCTAGTATATATCTATATATCTAGTACAACATTTCTATTGCAATACAAATAGAAGCTTTCAGAATGTTTTCAACTTTCTAAGGCTATGGTGAGTCTCAGTAGCTCTCACTTTCTGATTTTAAAATAAGGGTGTGTAAAAATCACTCTGCCTTTTAAAAGGGCAGGCTGTCTCAATCCAGTCAGAAATCATCTGATGACTAACAGAACACTTAGTCAATAATACCTCTTAAAAACCCCACCAAAAAAATTCCTAATCCAATCCCCAAAATCCAGCTCACAACAAAAACCTCACAGCCAATGCCCCACAACAGCCTCCAAAGTATTAGAAATTTAAAAATTGAAGAAAAACAACAGCAGAAAGTTACATCTGACCATTAAGCTACTCTGTTATGCATAGCATACCTTGTAAGCTATTTCCACAGCTTCCTTCAGTGTCCTGTCCTTATGAACCTCCAATTTGTTCTCCATCATTATTTGTTTTGTAGGATGCATGCAGAACAATTTAATCTATAAATTCAAAAGGAAGAAAAATGATAATGAAGATATCTGTAAATGCCTCCCATAACAGAGTACATTTAAACTGACAACCCTATATTCAAACAATCTAATATCAAAACCAACTCTGGTTCTGGCTCGTCTTCAGTGATACGACAGTTAACCTTTCAGCTGGTTACACAACTACAGAAAGAAAACTGCAAAAGCACAGTAGATAGCACTAGTGTTTGTATGTGTAGCTATACCTTTCTGCAAGCTAGAATACAAAAATCTATAAACAGAACACCTTTATACTGTAGAGAGCATGCAAATCCTCCAAAACAAAATGCACATTGGAACAATTAATGCAAAATTCCTTTTTCAGAGTTATGTATTTCACAGAGAATCTTCTAATAAAACAGTCACTTGATTCATAGGTAGGCCAGCTGAGCATCATGCTTGTAAGTCATAGATATATTTTGTTACCATTCAATATACAGATGCAAAAAGATGCCACTCCTCCTACCAAATAATTATTTTATATTAGTTCAAGAAACATCATTTCACAAAACAGAAGTTCACAATATGAAAATATTTAACACTAGAAAACACCTAAGATGCAGCATTACATAATCAGGTGATGTCAGGTTAACTACAGTGTTGTTTTGCTTTTAACACTAATTAAAATTCACACAGAAGACACAAACTTAATCAAAATCTCTGGTGAGTACTTATCAGATGTCTCCAAGTGTGTAAAAGCTTCCAATAGTCGTAGAATTAATTTTAGAGTTATTAATACAAGTACACTTAACACAGTCCTTGTATTGTGGTAAAAAAAACTAGTTTTCAGTAGAAACTTTACTTACTAGCAAAGAATAATTGTTTTACTCAGTAGAAACTCTAACCTTGCAAGTATTGCGCTCAATTTCACGCTGCCTCTTTTCTTGTTCTTCCAGTTCTCTCTCTTTCTGTACCAGTTGTTTAATATGCTCTGGATACTCATGTGCTTCAAGAAACTCTGCCAGTAAAAAAAAAAGCAATAGTTCTAAAAAAATTTTTTTTTCTATGCTAGTCAACATCTTAGAAATTACGGGTATATTTAGTAGCTATCTTTCTTGCCTTCTTCCTTCTCTCTTCTCCACCTGAATTTTCCACTATGCCACGTCCCATTCTCTTTCATGATTTAAACAAAAATCAGCCTTTTACTCCCCCCAATTATACAAGAGCAACACAAGAAAATGCTATTAGCACAAGATTCAGATTCCACAATGAGTAAGGGAAGCTTTGTTATTGTAAAGAAATACACTAAGATTGATGACTACACTTGTGCCTGGTTTTAGAATAAAAGTAAATTCTTTTCTCGAAAGTGAATTGGCTGGTAATTGAAGTCACAAGATATAACCTGTGTAGTGATAAAACAAATACTGTCCTTAATACAAATGAAGTACACTGATCTGTATTTTTTCCAATACAGTTGTTTCCAGTCCTGGAGCCACTCTTATCCTAAGTAACTAGGCAAATATTTTTTACAGAATTAAAAATGGTTTTTGTGCATTCAAGAACTTTCAAATAGCATATCTGGTTCCTTTATTTGCTTGTTGAGGAATTAACAATCTTGCCACTTACAGGAAAATCCACTTCCAAAGAACAGCTCTTGACCCATAGGCTTTGTTTATGACTTCTGTTTGTTCTTAAACTTAATATTATTTACAATCGCTTGTTCAGAACAGGTAATATTGTTTCAATAACACAAATATTGAAACAATATTTTTGTTGCTCATGACTTCTTACTTATAAATTTGTTAATAAAGGTCTTGTTTTAACAGTATCCTTCTGTTAAATCCGCTTCCAAGTTACATAAAGCATCTACTTCAGACACTGTTACTTTCAAACCAATAATGCATTGCTACAACTTCACTGTCATCTGTATCGTGGATTCTCAGAGACATCATCTTCCAACAGTCCTGGAAGACTGGGCAAGTTCCACTGGACTGGAGGTTGGCTAATGTTGTGCCCATCTACAAGAAGGGTCGCAGGGAGGATCTGGGGAACTACAGGCCTTTCAGTCTGACCTCAGTGCCAGGGAAAGTCATGGAGCAGGTGATCTGGAGTGCTATCACGAAGCACATGCAAGAGAACTGGGTGATCAGGCCCAGCCAACATGGGTTTACAAAAGGCAGGTCTTGCCAAACTAACCTGATCGCCTTCTATGACAAAGCGACTCAGCTACTGGATGAGGGAAAGGCTGTGGATGTGGTCTTCCTGGACTTCAGTGAAGCCTTTGACAGTTTCTCACAGCATCTTGCTTTGGAAACTGTCAGCCTCTGGCCTGGACAGGTGCACATCCTCCTGGGTAGAAAACTTGTCAGATGGCCGGGCCCAGAGTGTGGTGGTAAATGGTGTTAAATCCAGCTGGAGGCCAGTGACAAGTGGGGTTCCCCAGGGCTCAGTGCTGGGTCCAGCCCTGTCCACTGTCTTCATCAATGACCTGGATGAAGGCATTGAGTGCTCCCTTAGCAAGTTTGCAGATGACACTAAGCTGGGTGGAAGTGTTGATCTGCTGGAGGGTAGGGAGGCTCTGCAAAGGGATCTGAACAAGCTGGATCACTGGGCTGAGTCTAACAGCATGAGGTTTAACACGGCCAAATGCCGGGTCCCGCACTT
>WAAB01000320.1:58242-96692 GCA_013389865.1 Piaya cayana
ATGATTCTATGAAACATAAGTCAGCAAAACTGATTTTGTGAGACATTTTCCCTCTCCCTATTTTCTCAAAGAAAATTTTATGGAGAATTCAGTTTTATGGAGAAGAAAATAGAAAGGCAAAAGTAACAAAATGAAAATAAGAAGTTTGAAAGTATTCTACATATAATGGAACAGATTGCTGCTAAAAATAAACATGGCTGGCGTCTATTAGGATGTTGATATGAGGTGACAAGCTTGCTCCAAGAATCATAAAACACTTTTTACTATATACTGATAGAGAAGTAGCTGCAAGTCTACTTTTATTAACTTTAGCATTTTATTAAACCCAAAATTTAGTATGAGCTTAGGGGTTTTTTTTAGTTTGTATTAAAAAAAACCCAACTAAAGTTTGTTTCACTCCTCTTGGCACTGCTCATTTATTTCCTTTTTCTTGCTGATTTTCATCCTCAGGTAGAATTCAAAATTTTACCCCAAAATATGAGAGTTAAAGGAAGCAGACAATTATTCATCTCTCTCTCCTAAAATAGTTACAGCAGCAGAGTAAGATAAACATCACATTATTTTCAAACATCTTCTGTTCTCTCCTCTATTGTACATATTACAAAAGCTGGTGCATTACAAACTCTCAAGAACACAAGTTTTTCCCTACACTTGGTTGGCCCAAAAGTAGCAAGACAACGTGAGGTCCCAAAGGTTGCTGATGTGACATTCTGCCTCATGAAGGAATACATAATTTCAGTTTACCAATTAAGAATAAAACAAATCCAGCTATCAAAATATTTTCCCCTCAAAGGACGATTTTAACGTTCTTGAGAGTTTGAATCTATTCTGCAAGACAGCCAGCCACTTTCAGCATTTAATGAAAATTAAAAGAGTCACTGCTTTTCTGGTTTCCTTTCTACAACACGGAATTAAAAAGAAGGGGAAAAGGGCACACTAATGTCCTTCCTTCTATCTTGATATAAGTTTAAAAAGCTTCTATTAAAGAAGTTCCTTTCTACCAAACTTTCATTTACTACAGCATCATTTAGGTGTGGTCAGATTTTACATGAAAAACTGTTCTCAAGCAAATTAAATAGAGTATTATTAAAAAAATCTAGAAGAAAAATCCTGGAAGCTTACAGTTTAGTAATACAGTCTAAGACCCACTGAAATTAGCCAATACTTGAATGAAGCCTCCAACCAGACATTCTTAGTTTGAATCCAAAAATTTTTTTCATTTTCCACTGTATCATATTTGAAATACTAATCATGTCAGACAGGGCCATGTGTCCTCTAAGCCTTGGTGAACTAAATCAGAGACAAGAGGAGGAGATTGTGAAATCCAAGACTGTTCTTTGACTGTGTAACTTATGGTATAGTGTCTCACCTCCTGACTGACACACAAACAATAAAGGCTGGTTATTAAGTGTAAAACTTTGTCATTATGAACATCTTACAAATCCATTTTTAAGAAAGTAATTTTTTATTCAACTATCAATAACTGCATTGATATAGCATTTCATTATAGTCTAGTTAGTGTCACCCAGTGTATCCGTTTTTCATTTTCACGATATCCAAAATACTAAAAAATTACAGAATTTATATTCTGTTGACCTCACAATTATCCAATAAAGTTCTACTATAAAAAAAAAGCTGTGAAAGAAGGCTTCCTACATGAAGGTTAGTTTAGCTTACCCTAAAAATACCAATATGGCCATTCTCAAAAACGTAGGACTTAACACGTAAACTAACTCTTCATTCCACAATAAAATGTTACTAGTCAAGAACTTCAGAATATACGTACTTGCATTTCTCATTGGATCCTTCAATCTATATATCAGCATGTACGCGTTTGTGGAGCTGGTGGGGAAAAAAGAAGTTCTCTCAATTTATCACATAGGAGGATAATACTGAATTCAAAAGTTGTTTCTTTTTATTTTTTTTTCAGTCAGGAGCTATGCCATATGTATCTTAGCAATACACTAACAAAAAAGGAATTTTCAAAAATAAACACAGCATTAATTTGTCTGAAACAGCAGTCAGGATAGCTCGTACAACTATATGAATCATCTAACATTAATTTTAAGCTAACACATTAGGCACATGAATTTTGGCCATTCATTTCATTACACTAAAAGCAGAAAGACCAGAAAGAAAAGTAACATTACAGTACTACTAACCTAGCAAAAGCACTGGAATAATAGCCTCTGCTTCCGGTAGACCCACCATACGTTTTCTTAATATCTTCTTGAGTTATCTAACAGAAAATCAGTTTAATGATTATTTGAGAAATTTGCTCTAATCAAGATGCATTTATTCTCATTAACATAATTAACACACACTATTAATAATCCTGATTTTTTAAAATATTTGTTGAAAGTTAAAAGAACTGTTTCAAAGTGATCTCCCTCTTCACTTACAATGTCTATAATTTTTATTTTTTTTTAAAGTAGGAACTTCTTAGAAAAACATTACCCAGGTTCTTGATTGCAATAAGATTTATGGATACATGTGACACCTGAAATGCATCAGCAGGACGGGTTTAACAGCACAATACATAAAACCTTCTCTAAGCAAGAAGTATTCTTCACACATATAAATGCCAAAATTCTAAATCCAGCCTCATCTGTACATGAACAAAGCTTTCTTTGTAAACCATCCTCCCTTCACCATCAAGAATAAACCCCACCTCCCTGCAACACACAATCCCATACATAAGTAAATCATCCACTACCCCTAGCCCTCCAAGAAATTAGTTAAGCTAATGAGTTAAACACAGGTATGGGACAGGACATTAGGATGAGAAGATGAAAAAAAGTACATGCTTGAAATACCTGCACATAATATCAGCTTCAGTACATTTAAGTGAAAAAAATCACATGCAAACCAGAAGTTTACCTACAATCATACACTATTTTTACCTTGCTAACATGCTGATCATTAAAGCTGTACCACTGGTCATCACTGAAAGATTTTATACAGGCATAATAATGGCCACCAGCAGCACTTCCGGAATGAACCATAACAGAAAAGAGCTCATACAGTAAAGAACTCTGGAGAAAGAAGAAAAAGGTGTGATATATATTAACTAAAGAAAAAGAAACCAAATGATCATTAAGTGTTTTACAAGTATTACACAAACTTAAATGTATAAACAGTTGTATGCTACAAAAGAGATCTGTATAAAAGAAATGCATTACTGCAATAGACACTGACAAAATCAGACCTCAGTTATACTAAACACCAGTACAAGACTATCTAATAATGGAAGTAAAGAGGAACTTTCCCTTTTCACTGGTGGGATGGGAGAAAGAAATGACCAAACGACTTCAGGAATAAAAAAAAAAATTTAAAATGGTGGAAACATTTTTGAAGTGGTTTAATGCATTAGTGTTACTTTTTTTCTGCACAAACTCTGAATTCCTGAATTCTTATGCTAAATAGGTACTCCTATATTTCTGCCAAACAAAGTAACGCTCAACTTGCCTGTAGCTTCAAACTTCACCCTTAACTGCAATCATCCTCCTCTACATTCTTGAAGATTACTTTTTGTACCTTAACGTATATTGCAACCCAGGAACACATTATGCAATGCTTATTAGCCAACTGCATTAACTTCTCTCATATTACTCTAAGTCTGCCATTATAAACGTTCCGTTTCATAGATAAAATGATAAAAGGGTATAATAAAAGGAAAAAAAGGGACGTAACTTCAGTGTCGTATATACAGCAAAACCAAAACCGAACAATACTGACTCACACAAGTGTTAGAATTAAACACTTTTATATCATATACAGGAAATGCTCTGTAAATTCTTAGCATATACTGCATCCACTATTAAGATACCCAAACCAAAAAGCTAACATCTGGCTTGAGAGCTAGTTCACACAGAGAACAAATAATACGAATTAAGTGGCCAAAGCTACCATCAATCCCAGGGTTGACATTTACATTACAGATAAATTACAATACTGTTCCTGTTCCAGTCAAGTGACTGTCTATTAATTCCCTTTTTATCTAGAGTAGACCAACAGCACTCATAACTTTTATCAATAAATCCTCTAAAATGGTTTAAGGTAAATGTAAACAGAGACACACACGCAGATCCAAATACAAGTCAGCCTTATGTTTTTATGAAAAAAACAGTGTCAAACAGCTTCCTCACAAGTCTGAATAAAAGCTACTGGTCAAATTTCAGATCAGTTCACTAACTACACTGAGTATACACTGTACATACTACCATAATCTCAAGATTTTTCATGACATTTTACTGTTAAGAAAACTCAAACAGGATTCTCGAAGAACTCTGTTAATCTTCCTGACCCATAGAAAGATTATTGCTATCCTATGCTGACTTGTTGCTCAATTCCTTCACCATAACTTGAGATGAATAAATGAACATTTAACATTCAGACCCATGGCCTCACCTATACGACTGGTTTTATAGGGACAAGAAACTGATGGCAGAGACTGATCAAAACCTTCCATCTTTCTCCTACTAAACTGCAAGGCACTTATGCACTCAAAGCTGTCAAGCCTTTGACAAATGATCTCAAAGAAATTGAATTTGAATAAAAACGTGTTCACTCCACCCACTCCAATATCAGAATTGTCTGCATTATCATCATTTACATTTGAGTGGGCTTGACCTTGGCCAGCAACTAAGCACCCAGCCAGCCAGTCATACCTCCCCAAGAAGAGGATGGTAGAGAGAATCAAAAAGCAAGAGTGAGGAAGTTTGTGGCTGGAGACAGCAACAGTTTCATAAGTGAAGGAAAGAGAGGGGGAAGAAGAAAAAAAAAAAAGTAGATGCAGAGGCAATTATTCACCAACCCCACCAGCAGATCAATACTCAGCCAGTCTCTAAGCAACTTTGGAAAGCCCCCCCAGTTTTTACTGCTGAGCATGACATGAAACAGGGAATATGACATGGAACCACAGACCCAATACAACATTTTAAGATACCTTTTCACTGCCAGCTTTAGAAATTCTTTCTGCTGCACTACTGCTTTCGAGGCAAATTCCTTCATCAACTCCATCATCATTAGAAAAATCATTGCTCATCTGATCACTGTGACAACTGCCTTCATTTTCAGCTCCACTATCAGTGCAACTCTCGGTCTGAGGAGACTTCTTAAAAGAAAGACATACATACTCATTATACAACATTTAAAGTTACACAGAAAAAGAAAAACAATGCATTCATGAAACAAAAAAAATTCAATCTACAAAACAATGCAAGTCTTCAAAAACCTAGAGACCTCTGCAATTCAGCACTTAGAACCGATTTGTTTCTGTTAGTAACTGTCTTCAGTCCACGTTAGATCAATATTTTTACATTTTGTGTGTAACTGAAAGGTAATTAGCTGGTTTCATACTCGACAAGACTGAACCTGTTACTAGCCTGCTCCATTTATTAGTTAACTCAATTAAATACCTAGAAGTCTAACATCGTATAAGGAATTCTACTATAATGCAGCCCTGTTAATCAGAATTGTTTTGACTAGAAATATTCTCATTCACAGTCAAAGATTTTTTCCCCATTTCAACTCACTAAGCAGAGTCAAGTCATTATAGTAAAATTGATCACTGTTCTATCAACTTCAAAGCAGCACGTGAACAACAGTATGAATACAGTTCATTTATTACAAGTCAGTATATCATCTCTTAACTTCTTTCCTTTGGATACTTTTGATTTTTCTGACAGTTGTTAGTTTCGTCTTAAGTTCTATTCTCCTAGATCAATCTTAATTCTCATTTACCCTACCCAGTAACACTTCAAGAGGTATCAAACTGGCATACTTGAGAAATGAAGCATTTGTATGGAGTCCAAAAGACCTTTCCATATACGCATTGACGTGGAATTTCTCTTGTATCACTACAAGCTAGAGAACTGACAATGCTTCCAGGAATGGAATTAGCAGAATAAATTTAGTCTTTAATATAGAAGGCACATTTAATACTTTTTGGTGAATGTTCTGGGGACTAACTTCAGCATACAGAGTTTCAAAACTTTACATTACCTCTTGTGATCAAAACAGATTTAGACACAATTTTAAGAAATATGTTTGATCCTGGATTTGCAGTGCATGCAATCATACAATAGTTTGAGTTGGAAGAGACCTTAAAAGATCATCTAGTTCCAACTCCCCTGCCATGGGTTTTAGTTGGAACTAGATCAGGCTGCCCAAGGCCTCAACCAACCTGGCCTTGAACACCTGCAGGGTGTTCATCCCCACATCTGTCGCTTATCTACTACAGTAGGCTGCAAAACATACAGCAAGAAAGATTGGCTTGAAGGCATTTGATGTTTGTAAATAAATCCACAACAGGATGTAGAAGCACATAGAAGCCTTGAGATTTGTGCTTTTAAGTCACCAACGTGAAGACAGAAGAAAACAGACACAGCTTCTTATCAAAGCATAGAAACTCTATAATGATTACAGAATATACTTCCTTTTCAATGTAACAAAACCCCACACAGTTATAAAAACTTCAAATTGAAACACTGACATGGCTAAAGAAAATTTTATGTAGATGAATAACATTATTAAAATGGGTTTATTAGATATTTTAATTTTCTTAATGTACAACTTCAAGAAAGGTAAAGACTTTTTCCTGAAACTAAATACCTCATCTTCAACATCAATGAAGACACTCATGTCCAACTCTTCAGGAAAAGTCATACGATCATTGAGTTTAATTCTGTGCATAGTGGTATAATCAAAGTCAAATCTCTTCAGCTGCAATGTCAGCAGATACGGAAAATGCAAGAATCGCAGACCCTAAATGAAGCAAAAAAAAAAGATTATGCTACCATTGTCAGGATTGGTATTTACCAAGTCTTTATTGCAAATGATTTGGACAGTCTTTACCTTCCTTGCATCACATTTCTTCTTACATCGTTCACAAAAATACTGATTGGGGCCATCAAGAATCTCAGGCTGAATGAAAGCATGCAGTGCTTCTTCCTAATAATAAAAAGATGTTACCTGATTTTTAAAAAATGTTTACTATGTAGGTATAAATCACAACAGATTTACATTGAAATTGTAAGTATAAATAAATTACTTCAATTAAAACTACAACTACAACTTGATTTACCAACTGTGATACTGACAGAGTCAGGAAAATATTAAAAGAAGTCAACCTTGCTACTCAGCCCAAAATTAACAGTCAAACCACAAATTATTACTAACTATATTTCATTCAGTATCCAATGAACCTAAATTATCCTTTTTTAATAAGTATACAATATAGAATTACTTTTACTCCTGTTATCTTGCACATCACATTTAGTCATGTCTGTTCAATCAACTGTTGTGAAAATTGGTTTATTTTTAGCTCTGCTTTGGCCTTGTCCTCCCAGAATTTTGAGGTGGTGGTTCTGTATTTCAAGAAGGATGCTTCCCCACAGGTATCACCCAGAAAGTACTGGGGTGGCTGAAAGTGGTAGGAAAAAACATTATTCAGCTCCCCAGTGCCTTGCCTGAAGACAACCTCAGTCCCATTCTACAGAGAGACTTAGGGAAAGATTTGGAGACATTACTACTTTCAAGTGAAAGGTAGGAGAGGAGGGAGAGTACTTGAGCTCCATTCCCAAAGCAGTGAGAATCAGATATGGCAATAAAGGCAGAACTAGCTTTCCAGAATACAACTTAGTAAACAACTGACTGATAACTAATCCTTAAATCCAGGAGTTGCAATGATTTTACTTTGCCTCTCCACTACAGCAAAGAATATTCAAAACAGAACAGAATGCTTAGCAAGTTGTAACTGCCTAAAAACAAAAAGGAAGAAAGATTAGGGCATTTTGACTATTCAGTAATTAAAGAATTAATATTCAGAACTATTTAAATGAAAGTAAAAAAGTTAATAATCAACACAGAAAACATATAATGTAGAAGACCACATAATGACCACAGAATTCTTTCTTATGAATTAAATGTCAGTTAAGACAATAAAAACATATTTTGAGTGCAAGACAAAAACTGCAATTTCTGCATCAATATGAATGAACGGGAACTTACGAATAATGAGACACAAATCATTATGTAATATGTATATAGACTCATGTGATGTGCAATTAACAAGGAAAAAATAGTAGATTTTTACATATGGAATACAGCAATGTTCCCTCAGATCCCCAACACCAGAATGAAATAGTATTACGTTAACTCTTGTGGTTTCACTGCTTACCACACATAGCGAATTGTGCTTTGAAAAACCTGACTAAAAAATTACTGAGAACTCCATTATTTTTGAGCCATGTATTTTCCAATCCTTTTACAAGGAACACTACTGTTGCTCAGGTTTACTCACTCAGGTCTCCTCCAGCTTTCTCCTACACAATTCTTTACACCAAGGTCAGTTCTGCTGATTAGGGTGTTTCTTAATGTAATTCCTATTCTAATAGGGCTCCCTATTTTCTGCTTTGGAAGTTCTCAGCAAAATCACCTTCTACACTGCACAACCTATCACATGACATCCCCAGTTTGTGCAACTCTACTTTTAGAGTCAAGGTTTCCTTTGACGAGGTAACAGTCTTAGAGCTACTAGCCATTTCCACCACACACACACTTCAAAATATACCATAAAAGATTAAGCAATAGATTAGCATGGCAAAGACTATTTAAATGTTTTATACTTCACAGTATCAAGAGAATAATCCAGGCTGAAAGAGACTTCTGGAGATAATATGACCCCAACTCTCTGCTCAAAGCAGGTCCAACATAAAGCATGTTATTAAGGGTCTTGTCCAGGCCCTGACAAGGGTTGAGCATATCCAGCTTATAATATTCTAATTATGAGATTTATAACACTTGGCATATTGAATGCTGTAACAAAGAGTCTGAACTAATTATCATCTCATTAAAGCTAATGACCCAGGACACACTTTTCTCCACAAAGATGCTTTATGATATAGTCAGCAGTTCGACAGCTATCTTACTGCAAACACTTCTGTAAAACTTGCAAACAGGAGCAGTTGCACCTTTATGAAAAGTTACACTGTAAATAGAGACAATTAGGGAAAACCATTCACGGGGGGAAACAAACAAAAAAGCTCAGATTTTCAGAGCTCCTTTGGTTTTCTTATGTCCAAAAAACAGGCTAACTAAAAATAGAAGACCTTATTGTTATCGATCTAGCTTAAAAAAAAAAAAGTAAATATCACTTCATCCATGTTCTAGCTGCCTTCAACACTTCTAGTTTGAAATGACATCACAAAGTAAGTTCACATAGAAGTCCAATTTATTTCTTCCTCCAAAAGGCCTATTTATATGTATACTCACATGCTCAAGAAAAGCTAACATACAAAAGACAGCATATACTAACACCGCTTAACCAAACTGTAATTGCTACATCTCCAGAACACTTGTATTACTACTCATCTTCTGGTATTACAAAGCAGTTTCTATCATTTTCTAGTAATTTCAGCACGCCACCTAGCTCTCCATTACTGCCACCCTTCTCTCAGCTCTTCTTCATCCTGCAAAATACCTAAATTTTGCAGTCAAACCAATCTTTTATCTTATGTCCAATGCATAAGGTTACATTCAGGCACCTATACAAAAGGCACTACTACCTAGAGTGAGTATGTGAATTTCTACTCCTGTTACATCCCTGAAATAAACTACATTTTTATGCCTATATTTCTACTTACTTAAAAAAACCCCACTGATTTAGATTTTTTAAACCATGCCTTTGAACAATGCAGACAGTACATTTTTCCAAAACTATCTTTTAATATATATAAATACACACACACATATATACACATACACTAACAAAATTTTGGTGGCCCAAAGAGTTTGTAGCTACATAGCCTTACTACATGAATTTGGGAGATGGGGGTGGGCAATCAAAAAAAACATTCCAAAACACAAGCCTTAAACACATATTGAAGAAATTCAGAATTACTTCGGATTAGGAAATAAAGCAAGCATAACATTATACTTCCCAGTTTGTCAACGTTCACATGCATTTAAGAAGTAATACATATATATTTACAGATAAATGCAACATTTCACTTATCTATTTTTGGTAGTACACAATGTCGAACAGTGGGATAATATACTTTATGTAGCATTCTGCGGATTAATCTTATTAAAGCTCATACATCCATTCTCTCTCATTAGAAAGTAATGGAAAATCACTTACCTCTAACTAGAGTTCTTTGAAGGTAGTATCCTCCTTAGATCCCCTATCTTGGGTTGTATCGCCTGCTGCAAGTTCCCTCAGGAGCTGACTAGCAAGGTCTAAAAAGTTTTACATTCCCTTCTATAAGCCCTATTAGCGCATGTGTGAAGTTTTTGATTACTCACTCATACCCTTTTACCTACACCTGCTACATCACCATCATATATGGATCAATGGAGGATACTACCTTCAGAGAATTCCATTTAGAAACAGGCGATTTTTCCTTTCTCCAAAAGCAAGTATCCTCCATATCTCCCCACTGTTGAAAACTATAAAACTAAAAATTAAATCTGCTATTGATAATACAAACGGAGGGAGGAGTATTAACTGAATATAGTCAGAATACAAATTTTAATAGCTCAAAGTGAAGCATCAGCACAGATTGTAACCATGTAATGAATTTTTCTCAAGGTAGTAAACCCAGTAAATGTTGATTTACAGGACAAAGATCAAATAATACTAAAAGAATCTGATGTTTAAGTTCTGAACTGTTCAGGCTTTCTGGTTTTTTACAAATATACACTTTTTTTTAGCATTCCACTAAGGACTTCTCTGAAGAAAAAAAAAAATTCAATTTGAGACACATCTACAATGCATTGTTAAATGCAGAATATAACTACACGAACCATACAGTTTTCATTGCTTTAACAGATCAGAAAAAATACCTCATTATTGAATATAAATTACAACAAAAAATTGTTTCAGGGAATATTTCTACAAGTGATCTTTAAAAGGTGAAAAGGGAAGCCATCTACATAAAGTGTCAATCTGTATCAAAAGAATGAAGCTGTATTTTGAGCTGCCAATTAGCTGGATAGCTCAAAAAATTTTAATGAGATCTTAAAAAGAATCAAAGGACTTAACTAACTTGAACGCTTTTTGTGAGAGCCATGTCCCTCATCTTCAGAGCATCAAGACTGGCATTTAAAGGTTTAAATTATGAAGCACATTGAACCTATGCTGCAATTTAACCTAATTCTAACACTTCTCTTAACAGAACTACTGTTAAGAATTAAGGTCTATTAGTGCTTAAAAACTATTGCCAGCATACTAAATACAAATGGAAAAATACTTCATATATAATAAATAACCCTGGGAAGCCAATTATACAACAAATGTTTTTTAAAACCACCTTTAGGGAAAGATCTGTTTCCTTTTCACAGCTTCATCCATAGTACAGGTGTGTTTTAAGCCACAACATTGGCATTTCACAGTTCATAATCGTGTCTTTTCAGAGGAGTGGAAAAAATAAACAAAAACATCTCCACAGATTTACTAAGCCATATATATGCTTGCCAACATCAGTAATGCTGGAGCAAAAGTGACCAAGAACACTGAGGTACAAGAGGATTTTTATTGTCATTAAATTGCTTGTTAAAAGCCTATGGTATTTAAGAAGTGAACTTCAAAAAGCACAGGAACAACATGGCAATTAAATCAGAAATTTTAAGTCAACATTCTGTTTTTTCACTAAGATTTTCAATAATGCTAAGAAAATTTAGCAGATGTGCCAATAAAGAGAACAACCCAAATAAAACTTAGTGATCTCATAAGAATATCTTGAGTAAATGCTGAAGATTTTATCAGGAAGAAAATAATTGATTACTGCAGCCTTAAGGCAATAAAGTTGCATTTCCCCTCCCCTTAAACATGCACCAGTAGGACTCATTGAAGGGTAAAAGAAAAAAAAAATCTTCTAGAACTTGCTAGCTGGTTCACTGCACAAAGACGAACACCCCAAGATGGAGTATCTAGGATGATACTTACCATGTAACAAATTATACCACTGTCGCATTATGTATGCTATCTGTGTATGGATGCACTATTAGTCAGCATAATAGTACACACCACGCTAGCAAACGCCTGGTTGGAGCCATACGGACGGATGACCAAAGGAATATCCAGGTAAGTGTCAATCCTCCAGCCTTCATAGCCACATTCTAGACATCTTACATAGTCCTTCAGTTTGCCTTGATACAGCTGATTTATAAGATCGGCCTGAAACAAGCAGATATTCAACAGTTTTTTACAAAATTAAATACAACAGATTTCCTTTTATCAACTTTACAAGAAAACATCTTTTTTAATGAAGTCTTGCATAGCCACATACCGAAATTACCATTCCCCAAGCAGGCCATCTACCTCTTGATTTCTTGCTTTCCCTTGCCCCACACAACACTTCTCAAATGTCCTTAATGAATCACACTGCACTTGCTTTACAGAATATCTTACAGTCATATCTTAATATCGACCAGAAAACTACCAAAACTGAAGTTCATGCTTTAAAAGCAAGCCTGATCTTGCAGAAATCATTAAGAGACTGACACTGCAGTCCTTCCCTGTCTCTCCAGAGGGAGGTGCACAAAGACAAAGGACTCACTTGCCAATTCACAAACCTGTAAACTGGCCCACAACAAACTAGCCCCTTATTAGAATGTAGCATTGTTATAAATACATTACTATTGTCTCTCCTACATCAGTGGAGTAGGCTTGAGTGGCAAGAGCCCAAGGTAGCCTAATAAATACTGAAAGCCAGGAAACTATCACAAGAGTTACAAAATTATGTTCTGTGCTTCAAAAAAAACATTACGTATCCAGAGCTTAGACTATTCCACCTTTAATTGGAGGAGGAAAATATAAGCTACCCACTCTTGAAAGCCATGCCCACTCTTCAATGTAGCATAAGTATTCAATTAAAAAACAAACTAGCAACTACAACAGGCTTTCAATACCCTTGTATTTAAAATTTAGTTAATGTGTTTCACAATCATCCTTAAAAAGCAAAGCCCCACAAGGATACCACACCTCTCAATGAATGGAGGAAAGTTTTTATACAATTACCTGTTCCGTTTGCTTCCATTTCTGCTCCAAAGCATCAAACATGACTCTGCAAAGCTCCTGTACATCATGTTGCTGCCATGCTGTTAGAAACAGAAATTAATCTTAATTAAAACAAGAGATTACACTAGCCCCAATATTAACTGCAGCCTGAGAATATATTCTGAAGAGTTAATCAAATTGTTTAAAGACTGCACCTTTTATTTACTACATTATTCATTTTCGGGCCAGTATTTGATTCCACAAGCAGCTGCCTCTCAAGTCAAATTAGAAAACTAAGCAAACCAGCTTGCTCACAATGTTTATACATAAAATAGAATTGCATACATATTGCAAGAATATGTAAAAAACCCAGAAATGCTAATATGCACTGCTATAAAAGAAACTGGTTCTGACTCATTTCCCACTTAGTGCTCATTCTCCAAAACTGTATTTTTTTTTCCTTGTAAGTGTATGAACAGCGAAATCCAATTCCTTATCATGTAATTACTCTATGGAAAAACCAGCAGATTACGGGGCAAATTACACTATACAAGTGCAATACAAGACAAATACATTGTTTGATTTTATGAAAAGATCCATATTATATTCTAGTTAAGGGGAATATAAACATTTGACATTTTTAATTCAAAACAGATACGATCATCATAAACAGACACTTCCTTAGAAACTATTAACAATTGTAAGCGTAGCTGTTACAAAAACGTAATTATTTTTGCTTTAACAGCCCCAAACTCACAATTTCTTAAAAAATCAAACACATACCTCAACAAAGTGTCTATTTAGGCTATTTTGTTTCCATTGAAACAAAATGGCTTTGATGATTTTCAATTATTCCAGTATTCTACCCTCATCAACAGCAGAGTAGGTCCCTAAGAGGCACCTATTAAAGCAAATCACACAAATTTACCCTCACTGCTATCCCATCCAAAACTCCGTGTAACATCTGTTGTTTCAATTGCTCTTTTTTTGCTGGTCTGCAGTAAAACAAACAGTCTTTGAAGCTGGTAGGGGATACTCGTCACAGGATCCTCTTCAGATTCTTCAAATTCCCATCTATTCACCACAGGACACATAGGACAATAAAAAAAGGCTTTGAAAACATTACTCAAAACAGCATTTAAATCAGCATTTATTACATTTCAAAAGCTCAGCCAAATTACAGAGGTTAACTGAAGCTGTTTCTTAGGAAAAGTAAAACAAAATTGCTTTCAATTTCTGCAGTCAATTCTTTAAATGCATCAATCTAACACAAAGGAATAATTTTGAAGCCTTTCACTACACAAATACAGGCATGAACTGCACTTAGTAGCAAACTCGAAATTTAACTAAACACGTGAAGCTTTTAAGCAGATAATTTATAACAGTCTATCCAGCTTGACTTCAAGTATGCCTTTCAGCATTCAAACAAGGAAATGACGACAGGAAGAATTCAAAAAGGGTATCCTACCAGTATATACTAGGACAAATTTAAGAACAGGTTTTCATTATATATACTCACTTATATAAAGCATTTCTAAATTCAGGAGTCATGAAAAGTGTTTGCAGAAGGCTGTTCAAGTAGCAAGTCATGGCTTGATTTACTAGCCCCACGTAACCTAAAAATACAAGAAAAATGATATGGAAATAACACAAAGATGGGAAATAATTTTATGAGCTAAAACAATGAAGAAAATAATTTTGTGATAAGGTTTATTTAACAACTGCACCCATCTGTTGTCATTTATACTATAAAACAGAGAATATTACAATTGTTCAATTCTGAGAGCAATATAGAGTAACAGTTTACACAAAGAATTTCCCTGAATGACAGGAAGCTATTTCAGCAATCATAAATTATGTTTCACAATAATAAGCGAATCTTAAAGTTGAATACTGGACCAATGGCAACGTAGGTAACCATAATAGTAAATGTAAATATTTTATGGAAGAATCTAGAATTTGTTAAGAAACAATTGTATTGCAGCTTATTTATTGCCTGATGTCAGCTAAAAATATCTTACTTATAATGTAAATGTAATTTCTATCTGCATTAGTTCATACTATCATCTCAGAACTACAAATAAAAGAACTCTAAAGTGCTCATGCACATTTATCTTCTATAACCTTTTCCCATATATAGGGGTACTAACAATCAGTGTCATATTTATTAGCTGAAAATGCAATTATTTACTGATATTCATCTGTCATTTTAAGATTGTGTCCAGAATATACAGTATTAACAGTTGATAAGTAGGCAGCACACACTGAAGCACAGTGTAATAGACACATTACATACACCTACTTATACTCTGAAGCTTACTATTATAAAAACCCAACCAAATCTCAGTTCCATACCAGTAATATAAATGCAGCTACTCCATGCCAAACAGGCATTTTCTGTGACCAGACTGAGTTAGAGCATGTGTATTTCTATTACTCTACTCTATACAGATCACGGTTTCACAGTTATATTAAATGAAAAATGTTGTGTAGCAGATAAACAGCATCTCTCAAAAAAACCTTGAATATGCATGAACTGGTCTAGTATGAGTGTCCTCTTTGTGTCTGCTCAACCAGCTTATTGTACTATCAGGAATCTGTCCCATTACTGAACTATAACTCCCCATCTCCTGTTTCCCTGTGCTGCAAAGCACTGAGCCAGCCTCCTGGGATCTGCCCTGACACTGCTCTGTGAGGCACAGCTGCCATTCCCTTCCAGAGGGAGTCTCTGCTGGTGGGGAGCCAGGTAGTGGGGGATGAACCCCCTGCGGAGAGAAACTGCAGCAGAGGGCTACGTGAGGAAGCCTTTAGTTAAGGCCTGGAGTGCAGAGATTTGGGAACAGACCCGCTGCAACAGTGTATCCAGTACTCATTACCCTGTGAGTAAGCACACAGTTTGAGGCCAGTACCTTTTGGTAATACAATCCTGACTACTAAACAACAGATCGATTATGAAAAGGAAGGCCCTTAAAGTTTGAATTGCACTGTCACAAGAAAGGAAAGGAAGCCACACGGCTCTTCTGTTCCCACAGACATAAGGATATTTTAGAAAACAACTGAAAACATAGTAATGGTGTTAGTTTTTAAAAAATTGCAAGTTGAAAATATGCTCAAACAATTACAAATTAGCACAGCCTTTACAACACAGAATACTATACCTGTCTCCGATTTACTCAGGACTGAAGAATAAGAGTAGCTTTGACTGACATAGTCATTGGTACAGCCAACAGAACATTCTCTTGGAAGAGGGCCTATAAATCTGTCTTGCGTACTCTCATCCGTTGTACCTGACTCCTAAAACCACAAACCGATTATATGCAAGAATTAGACAACAAATTTTTACCGGAGTAGGTATTTTACTTCTTTCTCTCTTTGTGAGGAAATCAGTTTTGTTAGTGCACACAAGTGGCAGACTATAGTTGCTTATGCCATTTTAATTCTGCCTCTGAATTCTCAAACCTTTAAGAAATCATTCTTCACATTAGTGGAAGCAAATACTTTACAACACTGTATAATCAAATGCAGCACTTGATGGCATACTGCAAGAAAGTCAGCAATTTAGCATCTCCTATATTTCAAGTTTTCTGCACTGAAATACAGATTGAGATTATCTTTTTTTTCCATAAAAATTATAATTCAATGTTCTTTCAGAATCATCCTTAAATTCTGACCTTGCGTACAATTAAACATGTTCCCCTCCCCCTCCAATAACTATGTCCACAACAATGGCTAAGCAGGCCAGCATTATGCTGACATGAGAACTGAGTAATAAATCATAGTATATCATTAGTCTATCAAACCCCTGATTTAAATAAACTGCAGCTGTGTTTATCTTTCACTGAGCCACAGATACGTGAAACAGGAAATTTCAAGTATGTTGTTACAGTTGCTTTTAGCAACACCAAGAACTCCTCATATGTATGTATTTATATCTTCCTTTTTTCAAGGTAAATTTGAAAGCAGGTAACTGCTGTTGACATAAAACTGCTGTTTCTGAGAGTTCTGTCAGTGGCCTACATTACTTTCAAGCACCCAGAGGAAAAGGATAAGGTATATGATTAAACCTCTATTGTTAAGACTCATCTCTAAACATATAAAAGATTAATTAATTATATAAGCTTTGAAAATTACTCACAGCAAAGCATTACATAAACATTCGACAAACATGAATAGAAGGTGACAGCAATCATCACTCATGGAATTGATGCAGCTCAGGAGAAACCCATGCAAAGCAGTAGTCCAAGTCTATTGATAAGGTTCCTGAAGCAGCTTATTGTATGAAATACACAGCCCAATTTTATTTCATTTCTGATCTCACAACAGCAACACATAGAACATACACCTCTCTCCCCTCAAAATTGTATCTTAGGTAGCTGAGCAAAGATTTTACTTACCGACATGATATGAGGTTGCTCACCATCTTTGTCTGTCAAATGCAGAAAGTTCTTCTTCCCTGGCTCAAAACCAGCATCAAGAATAGTTTTGTCACTGTTCTGATCTATTGGAGTCTGCTGGGAATAAAAAAAAAAACAAACACAAAAGAAAAAAAACCCTTCTTTAAAAACACAGCTCTATGCACAATTCAGAGATGCAGTTCAAGTACACTGTCTGGAGTAGATTCTGATGCATTAAGATTAAAATAAATTATTATCCAGAAAAACCAAAATTTACTCATTAATATTGAAAGAACTTGGGAACAGTTTAAGACACAGCACACATGAAGTATTACAGTTTAATGTTTAGAAGTTGGCTAATCTATTCAGGAGCCAATACACTGGTCTACAAGCTTATTTTTGCAGAACATCAAACCATCCAGCATCCTGTACAGCTAGCACATAATTTTTAATTTTTTTTTTTAAAAGTAAGTTCAAGAAGTTTAAAAATTAAGCAAAACCACAACCTGAAACAAACATCTATTTCTTAACAAATTTTACAGTTTTCTAGGTGCATCTGTAGAAACCATTTTAAATAAAACCAACACTGATTTACAATAAAGCACAGAAATTCAGTTAGGTATAAGAAACATGGAAAGACACTACACAATATGCTTCTGTTGAGACTGAAGGCATTAATTATCACAGGGGTTAGTATAAAACTACATACTGATAGTGAAAACTAGCATTACATCTGAATGATCGTATTCGTTTCTTTTGTTTGATGATTAAATAAAATGCATAAATTAAGAGCATATTTTGAGACTAGAATGCAGTGATAATGCAAAATAAAATCCAACCAAATCAAAATAGTGGTGTCAGTTTGCTCTGGTGCATCCACTACAAATTTTTACAGGCGTTAAACGAGCATCACATAATACAGACAGCACTTTTTTTTAAATATTGTGATGATTTAAATGATTGCCATCAAGAAGAAATTAAAAGCACTTTTTCCATACCGTATCTGTTACATTATCTCCGTTTCCCCACACTAAATCAAAAGTTCCATTCACGTAGCCTACTTTTGAAGCCACATCTTCAAATAGCCTTTTCAGTGGTGTGGAAGCTGGCAGGTTCAAAGTAACACGCTCATTCACTGTCTTGGAATTTGTGGTATCTTGTACTATACACAGCACTCTGGGTTCTTCAGCAGCACTTTCCACCTGAAAAGACAGTAGGCAACAACTCATGAGTAAAGCTAAGAACATTCTGGAGTTTAATTTGCAAAGTCCTCTTTTGATTTTTCAATGAAATGCGGTATACTTTTACAATCTAAGGATCCTAAAATTGGACTTTATTTTTGAAAGCAGGCTTTCAAAGAAAAGAACCTTCCAGTTTTGGAAAATCAATGTAAAAACAAGCTCCATTTCTATAAAAAAAGAAGGAATTTGGATGGGTGGATCACTGTGTAGAGATAAACTACTCAAGTTCTGCACAGAATTTCAGCCAGAAAGTAGATACAAGACTGTTTCAAATCAGGAATAGACTTCCAAATTTTCACTTCAAGCTCATACTTTGCTTTGGCATGACCATAAGTCCTGCTGAGGCCAAAGTGATTTTTAGGAATGCACCCCAGAAAATCATTAAACAAAAAATTTTGTTATCAAGCCATCACTAAATACTAAATCCACTGCTGCATGAGTCACAGAAGAAATTCTTCCACCTGAATAGAGTAAGAAAATGAACATTGCCAAATGGCTATGAAAGGAAGTAAAGAGATTGTAAACAGTAGTTTCAATCCATGTGAAGTCAGAAAGTAACAAACTTGAATGAAGGTAGCAATGGAATAGTGATAAAGTTCTATGGATCACAGTAAGCCAAGAAAATTGCATTTTCCCGACACTGAAATCCCCAGTAAGGAATAACTAATACTTAAATACAGCTCACACAAGAAAGTATCAGGTCAGTGAAAGTAATAATTATTCCTCAAGGATTCAGCCTTTTCAACCCTTAGAACACAGAAAGCATTAGTAACATGTCAGAGCACCCAAATCTCAGTCCATGGCTAAAGGGCACATAATCTAAAGATTGTTCCAGTGCCTTACCACGCTCTAACATCTAATCTAAATCTCCCCTCTCTCAGCTTAAAACCTTCACTGTCTGATGAACAGACCGTCCCCAGTTTTCCTGTAGGCAGCCTTTAAGTACTAGAAGGCCATTACAAGGTCTTACCAGAGCCTTCTCTTCTCTAGACTAAACAAACCCAAGTCTCTCAGCCTGTCCTCCTACAGAAGGCTGGAGCACCTTTCAAGCATTTTTGTGGCCTCTTCTGAACTTGCTCTACCAGCCCCATGTCCTTCCTGTCCTGAGGACTCCAGAGCTGAATGCAACACTCCAGGTGGGGTCTCACTACAGCAGAACAGAGGGGCAGAATCTTCTCCCTCAACCTGCTGGTCACACTTCTTTTGATGGAGCCCACCAATATCACCAACCCTTTTAAAAAGTAAAAAAAAAAACATTTTCACTGAAACTGCATCTCTTCTTTATACCTGATTTCAAGATCAGCTGACACTCTTCAAACAACTACAAAATAAAATGCTGGCTGACTGCAGCACTTATTCCAATCACAAGAAAAATGCTGTCAGAAAAATACAAATAAACCCCTCCCCTACCCCCAACCTGTAATCTGCTAACTTGCTTGAGACTGTGATTTCTCTTGAGACTTTAAAGTCCAATTTCTCCAACCTTATAAAATGTAATGTCCTGTGAGGAAATCTTCATTAACTGCATGCTCAAGAAGATTCAAGGTATCACTTCCAGCAAATCTGTAACACTTCATCTTTACAGGAGAACTGGAGATTTCTGAACTACTACTTTTCAAGAAGACAGACAAAACTATTACTGAAACATTAACCACACATTAAGAGAAAACACAATTTAGAAGGCAAAGTAATTTTAGCTTATTATATCCTCACTTTCATCCACAACACCCACAGACAGGCACAAGGCTGTACTTGAGTAGAGTAAAATTAAATTTCACCAGTAATTACTTCTCCTGGGTTCTTTCCTTTGAATTTCTCAGCACAACTTCATTTTTTTAGGGTTTTTTGGGGGGTTGTTTTTTGGCTAAGCAACAAACACACAATTTGTCTCTCATTTGGTGGTTACAAAAGAGATGATGAAGCTTGTTCAGTGGTCTACTTTCTTGACTTTTCTGAAGATGAGCAGCAGCTAAATGTGAACTCAGAAGATCAACCTACTCTTATGACCCAGATTGCCCAGAGATGGTAGAGGTCCCTCTGGGTGGAAGCTAACCCACCTCTACAGAACAGTGCAGAGAGGTTAAGAGGCATTCTTAATGGTTGGACTTGATGACCCAGTGGGTCTCTTCCAACCTGGTTATTCTATGATTCTAACATTCATACAGTTTCATCTGCAAAAATATAAGTTAATTCAGATGTAGCAATTCCCACAGCAGTTTTGAACTAATCCTACAACTTGGCTTGCTTCTGTATAAAGCATGTCAGGAACAGAAGCTCTCCCGTGGAGACAATTCCTTTGTCCTAGTGCCCTTACATAACTAAAACAGTAACTCCCTGCCTCTCTGCAGGGAACACCTATAAACTCAACTCCTCCTACTCACATGTTCTCCACTATCTTTGCTAGTTAATCAGTTCTGACTTATATCAGAGTTGCTACTGAAAATAATTAGGCACACAGTATCTCACGGATGGAAACAACATGAAGCAAACAAATTACAGAAGATTACAGAAGATTTGCTGTTTGGTTTGCCGGATGTTCCATGTCAGACAAATCCTCTCTTCCTTGTTCACAGATGTAATTCTGACAGACTAAACTGGTTTAACTCAGGGTTAGTATAGCAAAGGGTATTAACCCATCATTTGTGCTGCTGCTGCTTCAAGTTCTTCATAGTAAACACAGAAATTAAAAATAATCTTAGTCCAACACTATTCATGGCAAGCATTCACATACACTATGTGAACTATCAGGCAACAATGCAAACATCTTGTTTGTGGCTGTTTAAGTACAGAAGTAGTGTTAAAAGGCAATACTGGCTAATGACAGGCCTCTAAACCATTTTGACAGGCTGTTATCAAACCGAGTCCACAAAGTGAACATAGAACTTAATTTTAATCATTACATAATCCGATGTATTAGGCTAACTACACAACTCCTTTTTTTTTTTCTTCTGGTGAAAGGCTAGAGGGCCAAACCCCCACACAGCAGTGTAAAAGCACATAAAAGACATGCTCAATTTGAGGCCTCTACTGTTAAGACTGCATTCAATACATAATCTTCGTATTCAAGAACATGCACAAAAACTTCAATAGCTCATGCTCATGTTAAGAAATAACCAAAAGCTACAGTGTCATGCTGTTACTATCATGGCTATCATTTTATAAAGCTGATTTCTTCTGTCTACCTGTGAAAATTTCTTCTTCATTTCAGCAAAGATACTTTGTCTGCAACTCCAAAACATATCCTACAGCATATAAAAACAAAATTAACAAGTCAGAAATATTTAAAATAGTAAATCACACTTTTTTTGCATAAAGTCAGTCTTACACTCTAAGGTTATTACTGAGTTCCAAACTTTCATAGTAAAACTTTTAAAAAGAATAGCCTCAAAATACTGTAACAAGTTCTCTACTAACATGAAGTTCAGTGCAGCCTATTTTAACATACATGTATCATCACAGCAGTATTACAAAAAAATGTTAGTTAAGTTGTAATACATGACATATTATATCATAAAGTAGTAGTGGATAAGAAAACATAAGCAACAATTCAAGAGATATTCATACTAACATATTTCTTGATTATATTAAAAAAGCCCTCCAGACACAGGTAAACTTTTTATCTCAAACAGCATAAGTGCAAGATCAGCATTTATCCCTGTAATTCAGTTTATTATTGCATTTATAAATCATGAAGCTATCCATTTTTGTATGAAACTGTTCCTTCAAGCTCTATTTATTTCCTGTAGGAAAACTTTTATTAATATGAACCCATTTTGAAGTATTCAGTTGAAGGTAACAGAAAGATGAAGTTACTGACCTTTATTCCCGACACCGTTAAAGAAAGCCTGCCTTAGTGTCTGTTATATCATCAAAAATGCAACAAACATCACCTGTGTAAATCTGTTCTCTGACTGTGGACAAACAAAATCAACTAATATCTGAATCTGAAGCATTGCACTCTATTTTTTTTCCTAGAAAGGAGAAACTGCAAGCAAGAACAAAGATGCTAATAACATTATTGCTCTTTCCCAAATTTGTTACACTGTGCCCTCAGTCAAGATTATCAAAACATAAAATACTGACATAATCTGTACTGACGTGCCCTATTTGCCCCACCAAGTGCCTTACAAAAATAGCCCAAATTAGACCACTGCATTTAACATATCAGCAGGATGATACATAAGGTGACATTTCTTTCTTTGCACAGAGAACTCAGGTTCCAGTTTTGAGCTTTTAGTAATCCAGGATTAGTAATTGTACCTAGTAGCTGTATTCTTTATGCACCAGACTGTAATTTCAGATTTGACAGAGGTTTTAAAAATTACAAAGAAACACCTCAAACAACAACAAAAAAATCCCACCACCACAATTTAAATGCTTCATTGCTTACTATCTTTACTTGCTCCCAACTGAAAGTTACTAACATTTTGCTATAATGACTTAAAGTTTAAGAGCCCCCGAAGTGTAATTATGAAACTACTCATTTACAATATTATGACAGTCACCAGTACACCGCTCAGTGCTGAAGACTTAAGTCTTCCAAATTTCCTCCTAATTTGTGTCTCAAAAGAGCCCTCACCTCAGTCTCAATTCCTCCTCTCCAGAGACAAGCAAGTTATGTCCAGTATACACAGGGGCATATGTAATTCTCTAGTGTGCCATTTAACTTGGTGTGTGCAGTGGAGGATGGGAGGGGAGGACATCTGAACTGGACAGAAATATCTAAAATGAATGCTCTTATGCTGGGTTCTCGGCTCTTCACTTCTCAGTGAAGGACTGCTAGAAGGTCCTCAAGAGATAAACACTAAACACTGAATGGCAAGAGCTAGTGTTCAGTATTCCACATAACACAAACAAACAAAACAAATTACACTGTAAGAGCTTTCAGCTACTCTGACAAAACGGCAAAAATCACACAGATGTGTATCTTTCAAATCATAGAATCATAGAATAACCAGGTTGGAAGAGACCCACCGGATCATCGAGTCCAACCATTCCTATCAAACACTAAACCATGCCCCTTAGCACCTCATCATTAACACATCACTGGTATTTCATGGTTATTTCTATAATTCTGCGCACAACTACAAAGCTATCATCAGGTCTGACAAGCCCCACATGACTGCTACTGAGTTACAGGACATCACCCTCTCCTCCCACACCACTTCTTACTTAAGAAGTAAGTCTACCTCCCTTTGCTCTGCCCTCCCATGCCAAGCCCTTCCAACATAGACCTAGTTGAAAGGTTGTCCAAGGAGCATCACCACTCCAGCATCCCATGGGGTTCTCAGGCTTCCCTACCATCCATAGATATCTGTGCTCCTGCATAGAACCCGGCCTAGAACCCAGCCTAGAACCCGGCCTAGAACCCAGCAGCTTTTCAAAGGTGTGGGATGTTTTGCTGCTCTAAGCAGCTCCTCCAGGTCAGGAACAACATTCCCTTCGGCTCTTCCCTCTCTGCCAAGCAGGGCAGGCTCGATGGATTAATTGGGATTAAGATTAGGCCATAAAATCTTTCTTCAATTTGACTAGACCAGCACCGTGGGCTAAAAAGCAGGCAACACACGGTGAACAAGTTCTGTAAAGCTACCCAGCGACTTCCCCCAGTTTAACACTGGCAATAACAAATATAATTTGAAATAAATGGGAAAGAGCTTTGCCATCCATGTCCGCGCAGCATTCCCTACTTTTCAATTAAAACATTCACTCTACTACTCCATGAATATAGTTTATAATAACCACTAGTAGTTTGGTTCTACATTTTACAGAAAAGCTCCTTTTATCAATGGAAGTTTATTCTTTAAAGTACAATTAAGAGAGCAGAGATCTTCCTATACAATAAGTCACTTAAATTTTACTCTGATAAAAATTATTCTGGAGTTCACCAAATCAATTATGACACCTTACAAAATAGATGACCATATTAACTATATCAGTCAGGGGTTTCAAACTAACATACACATGGTATTCACAGTATTTGCAAAAATATCCTACTGCCTTTTCCTCAGAAGAGGTAAGAGCAGCTACTTGTGAAACAAGCACATCCATTCTATACTTGTGAAAGGTCCGCAATGCTAGATGTTGCTACACTGTCATACTGTCACACGGTTTACACATCAGCAGTAGCTTAGGAAAATAATTTTCCAGCCCTTCAATTGCATAAGCACCTAAAAAGGCAAATGCAGGCTGACGGTTATGGCTAGAACTTGGGAACTATTATATTATTAATTTACCGCAGCAGCCTTCTCAAGCTAATATTTTGGTCATTAAATATTTGAAATTCTAAGTTCAAATGCTAACTTTTTAAAAATACTGAAACAATGACACTTTCTTCCCAAGTCACTCCATCTTTTACATTCTTCCATTTCTAGAAAGAGATGTTCCCAAACCTACAGGTAGAAAGCTTCTGACTATGTAATAGACTCGACTTGCTCAAAAATCTTTATAATACAAACATACAATCTACACACAGGTCTGACATGGGTGGATGCTCTAGAGCACCATTCCACGTAAGCATTTACCCCATGTACCTTTCTAAAAAAAACCTCCCATTTTTTTACATGAAAGATCTGCATCTGCAAATAGCATAGCATAAAACATATTGTAGCACTGATGTAATTCAAGCTGTAATTCTACATATACTAATAAAAAAGAGAGTCTCTGCAAGACAGACACTAGTTTTGACCATATTGGTTCTGTATTTTTTGAAAACAGAGGAACAAAAAAAATTACAGTGTTACTAGATCTGTCAAAACAATATTCAAAGGCAAAACTGTAGTGGTTTTAACACTGCATTTAGATGTGCCTGCTATTATTCAGCTTGGAACCACTAAGTTAATTAAAATTCTCTTGCAGTATTTTAACAAGCTTATGAGGGCAAACCAACACAAACGTATTTTATTTTTCAAATGACAAAAGATTTGCCCAAGATTTTAACTCCTGTTCCAGTTCTTTTAGATAATTATTTTAGAGATTGAAAGTGAAACCTAAAGCTAAGCTTAAACTTCTCAAGATTCTACCCAATGCTTCTAAATTCCCCTACTTCCAACAGGTAAAAATATTAACAATATGGATCAGTAACTAAAATCACAAGTTTCAAGTCAAGAATTTAAATAATGGACATGTGAAGTTTGCAAGCCCAGTACAGTTAATACACTAGTGAGACTTAGAATGATCAGCACATGTCCACACCCTGAAAGTAACTCACAAATCGCCACAATATAGAGAAAAGATCAGTAGCAAGTGGGAACAGCCGACATCATGCTTATATTCACAAAATTACTTGAACAATTAAGCCTAAAACAGCAATTCTCAAACTTCATGTAGCATCAGCAACTTTACATGATGATATTAAATGCACACAAGTGACTACTTCTTTTCATATTACTCCTATCAGACTTGAGGGTGTACATTCCAAGTCTGCATAACTGATTTGGCGTACGTTTCCAGAATTATAAGTAAAGTTTGGTAGCTTCAGACACAAAAAAAAATTAGTGTGCACTTACAAATTTTACTTCTTAAGTTTCATTGCATATAAAGACTCGGACATGAATTGCAGCTCAAGTGAGCAGAAGTTTGTTTCAACTCTACTTCTCAGCAATGACAAATTGCTATTAAACCAGCTCCTTGAAAAACCACAACCATATTTCAGGAATTCCCTCACCTATTTGAAGAGGTCCAACCCATTAAACGTCACTCTGGATATATACTGACAGCACTGTATTCTGCCCAAAACTTGAATGCCACAGGCCTTTCAAATACACAGCAAGTAAAGGGAGAATACTCGGAGAGAGGCAGGCTACCATCTCCACTCTAAAAACCCTCTCTTCATTCTGTGCATTTTGAACTACGCCCTTTAGAAAGTCCTTACAGCCCACAACTCCCTTCTCCCCCCTAACTGGGCTAGGCACACTCTGTGCTTTTTCTGGCCCAGTAAGGCTTCCCCCCCCACCACAAGGCCAGCTTCCCTGATACAGCTAGGTTAGCACATCACTCCCATGGGAAGTAAAAAAAAGGGATGATACAGGTCCTCAGAATGAGCAAAGCACTGAGCAGGTAGTGTCCACTGCTTCAGACAGTACTGTACTCACCTACTAAATAAAAGAGAAATAAAGCCAAATGTGAGTCCTATCTCAGAAGAAACAAGCAACTTCTTGAAAGACAGCTTACTGGTCTAATTCTGTCAGAGCACTCAACACAAGTGCCTCAACATAACTAAGTTTGAGTTAATGAGGGAGCAGTGAACTTTGTTAGAAATGCCTGAACAAAAACACACATTACAAAGAATTATTTTACAGTATCCTTGTGGCAAACTGAATACACTTTTTCTAACCATCGATCCCAGGAGGAATCAAGAAACAGAATCAGTTTGAGCTGTTAACTTGATACATCTAGTGTTGGAATATTTCTCAAAGCAAAATGATTCCAAATGACTTTTGGACATAATACTTCAATTTTGAACCTGACTGACTTTGTGGTATTAGCTTTGTGAGTACCTGAAAAAACATACTTTATCTTCAACTTGAAATTCTTCATTATACCTGAAGGCTTAAGGTAAAATCCAACAACTGTGCTTTGAAGCTAGTAAAACAGACACGGGATTTTCTATTCCATTACTAGTGAGGTAAAAAATACCTCACACTGAGCCTAAAATACCATCCACATTCAAGAATATATATCCTGATTTTGACTCCTTTCCTAATTGTTGAAACTTCACCCTGCCTCTTTATGCTCCCCTCTACTCCCCAAGAGAGAGGAGAAGAGATCAAGGATTCACAAGACTTAGGGAAGGGCTTTCAGTCTGTCCTTTTGACTAGGAACAAGACTGGAAAATGGCAAGTAAAACTACCAAAAGAGTGCACACTGGGCCATTGCTGGGTTAAGGCAATTCTTTTCAGAGAAGTCCCTAAAGTGTTGTGTTTTAGACTTATGACTAAAAAAGAAAAATTAAAAAAATCCAATAATACATTTCAGTTTTCACTGAACAGTGTTTCCACAGCATCAGGACCTCCTCCACTCCTTGCTCTGGTTTCCGAAGGAATAGACTGCAGCTTGCACAAAAGGCTGAGAAGGGACATGAAAAGGCAGATGACCTAAACTAACCCAAGAAACACTCTATGCCATATAACACCATACTCAGTAAGACAAGGGAAAAGAGAAGGTTTAATTAGGTTCCATCTTTAAATGGGAATAGGGTGGGCTTTGGTCTACCCACAGGACATGGTGATTGTATATGCATCCTTGTTTTGTCCCTTCTGCCCCCCCCCTTATATTTCTCCATCACTTATTAAACACTTTTATCTTGACCTCCAACTTTTCTTGCTTTTATTCTTCCTTTAGCCTCTCTCTCACACAGGGAATGGGAAGTGAGTGGTTGCATGCTGCTTAGCTGCCTACCATGGCTAACACACAACAGTGTGATCTAAAAAAATAATGTCAGAAGTGATATTATTATTATTTTACATAAGTGAAATGTGGCTTTGGTTTTGTTTCTGGTTTTACCTTCATTGCTTATCAACTCTTAATACTTATTCATGCTCTGCTGGATCACAAAGACTTCAACCAACTTCCCCATTCCCACAGTTTTACTGTTAAGAGACACTTCAAGGCCACTGCAGGGGAAGGAGAGACAATAAAAATTGACAAAGTATTTTAGAAAACTGTCAATTACTAGCCCAATTATCTTCCCCTTACAAACCTTTCTACACTGTGAACAACAATCTATTTCCATTCATGCGCACTGATACACTGTTTCACTTAAACACATTTGCTGCACTAAGTCCTTGGGTATACTGCCTCCCTCTGTGTCTATGGCATTTAGCTACACTTTCTTCTCAGTATTGGATACACTTCAAAATAATCAAACTGATGCCTAAAATACGTCATTAAGACCACTGCAATTAAAAAAACCAATTACACAGTAATATGAACATCCCTATCTATTCTAGAAACTCACCACATAAGACAGTTCACGGTGCGTTAGAAACACTTCACACATCCAGGACAGCCTAAAAACTTCCCCAAACAACTATGCTTCAGTTAAACAAGCATGAATAGTGGCAACTGCTGCCATAAGAAGCGGTCTTGCTCCCACCTGCTTATTTCCACCCCCACATTGTCCTGTTTCTTGCACTGGCACAAACAGTCATGCAGCTACATGACCTGTGTTGAGCAGGCTCAGATAGCTAATCCTTAAAATTAATCATTTCTCGTTGGTTTCTCAGTGGAGTGGCTTCAACCTGAGTCAGCCATCTAGCTTCTCAACAGAATCCTTAACTCTCCTGGAAAAGGACCGAGTGATGTAACAGTAGTAGCAGAGTAATGGTTATACTTTAAATGTGTGTTATTATGTGTAGTAGTGCCAACACCACCTGGGTACACTGCAGTGGTCTTTGGTATCCTGCAAGATTGAAATGACACTCCATCCTTAGGTATGAGTGTCTGTGAATTTCAGTGCTGCTCACAAGATGAGTACCACCTCTACCTTGAATGGCCTAGAAGCAGAAGAAATGTTATTACTGCANTACACTTTCTTCTCATAGTATTTGGATACACTTCAAAATAATCAAACTGATGCCTAAAATACGTCATTAAGACCACTGCAATTAAAAAAACCAATTACACAGTAATATGAACATCCCTATCTATTCTAGAAACTCACCACGTAAGACAGTTCACGGTGCGTTAGGACAGGCCTAAAAACTTCCCCAAACAACTATGCTTCAGTTAAACAAGCATGAATAGTGGCAACTGCTGCCATAAGAAGCGGTCTTGCTCCCACCTGCTTATTTCCACCCCCACATTGTCCTGTTTCTTGCACTGGCACAAACAGTCATGCAGCTACATGACCTGTGTTGAGCAGGCTCAGATAGCTAATCCTTAAAATTAATCATTTCTCGTTGGTTTCTCAGTGGAGTGGCTTCAACCTGAGTCAGCCATCTAGCTTCTCAACAGAATCCTTAACTCTCCTGGAAAAGGACCGAGTGATGTAACAGTAGTAGCAGAGTAATGGTTATACTTTAAATGTGTGTTATTATGTGTAGTAGTGCCAACACCACCTGGGTACACTGCAGTGGTCTTTGGTATCCTGCAAGATTGAAATGACACTCCATCCTTAGGTATGAGTGTCTGTGAATTTCAGTGCTGCTCACAAGATGAGTACCACCTCTACCTTGAATGGCCTAGAAGCACAAGAAATGTTATTACTGCAGCAATCCTACTGTTTTCACCTTCACCCCATACTTGCTGTCTCCTAGCCCACTGTAGACAGAGGGTAACTGCTGCCCATCATGAAGGTTGGGGCCATACTGAAACTAATCATCCAGACTAAATGAACCCTAAAAATACTTTCCTATGGTGCATGACCCAATGCACAAAGGAGAAAAAAAAGTACAAAACAAGATCCTGGAGCAGTGCCTCCAATCTTGTTCCTTTTAGAAAAAGAAGTATGTGTTTTACTCTGTTCTGTCTCATGCTGATCATGGATTCATCTATTATTTTCAAAGACCACCTCCTCAGAAATGCTTCTCTAATAACAAAATTTTATTATAACTAAAAAAGTTAACAAGTCATTACCACCTCACTGAAAGAGTGGCATATCAGTCATTAAATGTTCCTTTGTAAAACATATACAAATTATTTTTGTAACACATACACTTCAAGGACTAATATTCCCATCTTTCCAAACATGTCAAAAAATAACACTATGTCAGAAATGAACCACATGCTATGAGGCTAGCATTCTTGAGAGTTTGTCTGAACTATTGTGGACTACGGGGACATTAGAAACAACAACTTGAAAAAGTTAGTACGGGGTCAGAAGCATTTGTGTCCAGAGCATTCAAAAGACTAAAGAAAAAGATGACAGATGGAGTTGTGTCAGGAAAATAAAGCTCAAAACATTTACTTTTCAGTTTTACAGAGGCTATTTTCCACTTAAGTTTTGTGTTTTAAGAGACCTGAATATCTACTGCTTGAGAGCACCTTGAAGAACCAGTCTTCTGACACTTATCTCCTAATAGTCTTTTAAATATGGTAGACTCAAGTGATTCAAGATTACTTCCCTTAAAAATCAAATGCAGCAACTGTCAATAGAAAGAATACAAATATCTACTTGTCATGGCTACAGATCACACAAACTCTAACGAATCTTCCTGTTATTAAGGTGTAACCAAGAATGCCATCCACAGTAGCAAGACTGAGTTTTATAACCTAGATAATTTTCCCTTAACCACTGGACACTGAGTATTTCACTCATTCTTAAAGGTTATAACTTCAACTGATTGTATTTCCTTTCATCCTACAATCCCAAATTGTTTAATTTCCAAGGGTTTTTGTAGCTAGATGAAAATAATTGGGAGCACTAAATGTAAGCTAAGTTGTATACATTTGCAAACTATCTGCCAGTCTCCAGACATTAAGATCTGAAGTCTGCGTTGTAATTAAAGAGCCTGATCTTTATATTGCTTCCTTTTGTTCGTATCTTGCCTCCACCTTCTTAATTACCACACTGTGCTTTTCCTTCCAAAGAAACTTGAAAAAAACAGTGGATGTAAGAACATGACCACATAGTCTTTACACTCTTATACTTTAACCTATAATCACATCAGATGTTTCCTATGGAGAGTCACAGAAACAGATATACTTTCATACTTGCCCTCCATTCCTTCATGGACGAACTACCATGAATTTTACTGTAACATTTTCTTATGCTGCTAATATCCTAAAGGACTTTCAGCTGGACTGAGTTACAAATGCAATGCTAGTGTAAAAACAAATCATAGTCAGAGCAAAAGTAATAATAAAATAAGAGTTTTCTCTTTTTGGACAATTTGACATGAACATCTACTTCCCCACAAAATCAACAACAGACATGTATGCTAAAAAATAAATTATTGTACAGTTAGAGATTAAAAGATGTTGATACAGAGTTAATTTTTAACTCTTAAATAACTATTCTTTAATTTTAAACTGTCCACCAGCTGCTGAGGGAGGATAAAGAGAAGATGAAGAGCAAGGTAAGTGAAGAGCAAGGTAAGTCAGCAAGAATTCTTTGTGTGGTTCTCTAGCAATATTGCCAGAATGAAGGACAACGGTTAAGAACATGAGCACCCATGAAACCTGGACATAAACTCTATCTGCTACCACTAGCACAAAGGGCACCATGAAGAACACAGAACTCTGAACTGCAATGACTCCACAGAAGGTACAGGTATGACAACATATACATTATTTTTCCATGTATTAACTGATGAAAATATTTTATTTACAAGAAGCAGGTACAATTAAGTTGCTATAGGTGCAATTCCCTTTTTTTCTCCTTCACTGTTACTGCTGTTACCAACACAATACCTTTACAAATCAGTAAACCCACCTGCCTTCCATTCCTTTAGCTCCTGCATTATCTTGCCATTACTTACAGTGAAAAATTTCATACGGTATCAAAGGTTCAGACTGGATACCAGGAACAAATTTTTCACAGAAAGAGTCATTGGGCACTGGCAGAGGCTGCCCAGGGAGGTGGCTGAGTCACCATCCCTGGAGGTGTCTAAAAGGTGGGTAAACAAGGTGCTCAGTGACATGGTTTAGTGGCAGATAGGAATGGTTGGACTCAATGGTCTAAGAGGTCTTTTCCATAGTGATTCATAGTGATTCTACGATTCTGTGAAATATTTCTCACACAGCTTCAAAATCCATGCATGCTTCCTCATATTATTTAAAAGGTTTTAATCGACTGCACGTGATTACTGAGAAGACATACCTGAACTGCAGTAAAATAAATATTTCTAAGCTATTCAATGTACTGCCATTCTAAAAATAATCTGTTGCCAGTTTTCAGAAGCACTCAGAAGTATCCTGGAGGTCACGATAGCAAAATAGCAAAGATTAAATTGAATAAAGTGATTTTTACCAATTTTACCCCTCAATTTTTCAGAACACAGGCAATACGCTTTTTAGAAGTTACTTCATGTGCCAATGCAGTGCAAAACCCATTTGTTCAGTGCAAGCTCATTACACAGCAAATATTGCAAAACCAAAGAAAATACACGCATTGTGAAGAATGCGGAAATTATGAATAAGTTGGTTATCATTTCATCAGAAGTCCCTGCAAGTTTTAATCCTATATTAATATCAACACATTCTATCAGCAAAAGGAAGTTGGATGAGAATTATTGTCATCAGGTTTTGTATGGCAGTATGATTCACATTTTCAAACTATGATCCAAAGCTGTATTGATCTAATTCAACAGGTATGTAGGTTTTAAAAGTAACAGAACAGAATTAGTGGACTTTATTTAAAAACACCAACAAACAAATCACTAGACACTTTTTTTTTGCTGTGTACTGAAATTCTAAGCTCAAGAAAGTCAATAACATTGACAGACCTTTAAAGTATTCTCTGCCTCCAGATAACTCTTTCACAGCCAGAGGAAAAATTTCATAACTACTCTGAGAGACAGTGTATAGCTACACAAAAAAAATATAGAAACTTAGAATTATCAGCAATCCACAAAACATAAAACTAAATTTCTTTTTTGTGGTGAAGTTCAAAAGGTACTACTGCAGCAGAAAAAATAAATTACAGTGGTAAGTTATTCATTTGTCAGATTATTCTATTAAGTAATAACTTCACCTAGCAGCATTTAAAGACTGAGATTCCAGTACAAAGCGCTACCTAAGTAGAAGTTGGTACCTCTTAGGCAAAATCTTTACACCGTATGATCTCAAGGTACTACTACTAATCCTGATCATCTTTCTTGTAATACAGATTAAATGTCTATGTGTATATAGAATGGAGAACTAAACTGTGACTAAGAAACCCAGTGGCTGAGCTAAAAAGGGAAAGATCTTCCATTCTACACTTGTACCTTATTCACCAAACTAAATTACTACCCGAATATCATTCAGAAAGTGTCTTTTTGAAAGGAACAAATGACTTGCTAGAATTCTCTCTAGATTTCCTGTTTATTTCCTAAATTTCATCTCCAGATATCTGCCAAGTCAATAAAGCAGTCCATTTCTGTATTTGTCTCAAACATACCTTTATGTTTTACATCAAAACACATCAGAAAAAGCCAGAAAAACTGATAAATCACACAAGCTGTTATCACTCATAGAACCTCTTAGTACACAGGAATGAAAGAACAAGGATGTCATCAGCATTAAAAAGTACAGCATCCCTTTACTAAACACATCTTAATCAGATTCCTCCTCTTCTAATGAAGAAGTTGGAGCGATACTCATCAAGAAACATAATTTATTTGTTCAGTGCAGAAGATGAAAATGGATTCATTAGTGCAGGGATGAAAAGATTCACATTAGTTAGCCAAGAGAGAAGTCACACTACCTTCTTTGATTTAACGGCAGCAAGTACAAAGCATGTGTATATATTTATTCTGACAGGTGTACTTTGGATAGCTCATGCTGGAACACGTTGAGATAGTATCTGCACAGCATTTATTTAATTAGTGGCAGACACTTCACAAGCCTCATAGCAGAACATCAGAACATACTTCCTATATTCTGACCAGTTTTTTTAATAGTCTGATTCTGAGCAATATTAACAAAGTTGTGATGCATCTTGGTTTTCAAGAAAAGTCTTAGTAATGCTCACTTAAATCATCAGTAAACAAACAGAGGCATCTACCTTTGTCATCAACTGTGTTGATTAGAATACTTTTTTTTCTATTTGAGGTACATCTGAGCAAAATAAGTTTCAGGCCTATCTTTCCTCCCCAGAAAACATTGAAATCCATAGACATAGGTTTTTTTCTAATAGCACCATTTTCTTCTTCTTTCCATTATCATCTTTCTTACCCAAATATTCCCCCCCTCAGTGTTATTGTTTTACTAGACTAACTGGAGAAAAACAAAGCAGAACACGCTTAGCATTTACTACCAGCGTGCAGCAGTATCCTGTGTGTTACTCAGTGCCTTCTGTTTTATTGGATATAAAAGAAGACTTAATCAAATAACTTATCTTTCAGATGAAGACAGAAAAAGAACAGAGGACTGGAAGGAAAAGGAATATACGCCACTTCATGCTGAATAGCAGGGATGCAAGAGTCAATCTACTGAATGTCTGTATAACCTGGGTAAAATTCTTAATATATAAAGAAACCCCAACACGGGGTTATTAGAAACCGCTTTAATACATCTGTCCCAAATTAAAAATATCTTCATGCCAAAGTTATGAATGAAAGAAATCAAGGCTGCAATTACCTGTACTTCAGAGATGCAACTGAACCTATGCAACATCCCACCCCCTAAATTTCGTAACAGACCAATAAAAGATGTTCTAAGTGCAGCAGTAAAACCACTATTATTTTGTATCCATGAAACATGCTACTACCCTCTACAGAAACTAATAAAAAACCCCACATAACATACTTTTAAAACTGCAATTTGAGCTTCTGTTTGCATATATAGACATGTACACATACCAACTTAAGACTTGCAACAACCTAACACCCATCTTTCCACTCCTCAAACACAGAGGCTGTTGAACATTACAGCTACCTCCCTATTACTATATTGGCCATGGCATCACGCAAGCTTGTGGACAAGTATCAAAATCCTTTCCCCATCCACTCCTTTAGATGATCAGTCATTCCCCAGATGGGCCTAAAGCAAACACTACATTTCTTCTTGCTCTTTTAACCTGGAATGCATGGAACAGATATCACTGCATACTCTTCTTCAGCAGATACTGGTTCATATCCCAACCTCTGAAACAGCACAAGACAGTGAGACCCAGCAGAACTCAGTCCATTGGGAAGGGACAAAACATATGAGCTGTAATCCTTCATCCACCCATAAAAGACAGACCTGAAACTCCAAATTATCTGCTTTGCCTCCAGCTGCTGAGAATGGCATAATGGGAATATTTAAGAGAAGGCCATGAAGAACTTGGAGGTCTGGAGAACTCTGTTTACCCATAACTCAGTGTTCTCTGAAATGAGAGTATTAATGAATCTCAGAAGGACATAAAGTAAATGCTGTAAGTTTAATGAATGTTAAACTATGGCATTGAAATAAAAATAAGGATATGCTGAAAAACATAAGAGAAGTGGAAGATAAACTTCTATCACCACACACATGTACGAGTGTATATGGATATATATCCAGATGATCTTAACATAAATAGTTAATCCGTTTTCCCTCTCTATTTGATTTTTCTTATATTCTGTTCAGTTTCCTTACAAAACACATATGGGCACAATAAGGAAATTGAGAATACTTGCTGAGAAAAAAGCAACTCTCACAAGCGTTACCAATGTACAAAGTTAACAGATTTCATACTGTGTGTTTAAGATACCATATCTATAATAACATGTATTCATCTTCCTTTACCCATACTTCCCCTCCCTACAGATAAAAGTCCATGCAAAATCCTAGTCCAATGAGTCAGTTAAAAATACACATCTGAATCACATGTATATTTTGAACACAACTTTAAAGCCAACAGGGATACTATTAATACATATAACTAAAGGAACAGCCTCAGCTAGCTGCTTTTATTACTTACTTTGTCTGTTCCAGTTAACTACAACTAGCGCCACAAGGTTTCTCCTGCCATTCTCCTTTATCTCCACATTTGTTTCCTTTTAGAATTAAACTCTTAAGTATACTAGCTATTATTTCCTATCCTTGGGTTTATGTTTTTGAAGATTTTTGAATAGCAAATATAAGTATACTAGCTACTACACTCCCTCTGTTGCTTGAAGTTTCCAGATATTAATTTCTCCTGTAGAAAAACTTAACATAAGTCCTTTAAACCTTGGGATTTCAAGAAAGCAAACAAAAGGTAAAGTTGCCTTTGTCTTACGTACATGCTGTACTTATCTGTACAACTATACTCCAAAAGAAAACTGTTTCTAAAATTTAATATTGGTATTTGCTTCAGAGTTCTCTCAAGGAAACTATTTAGGGATCAGCACCTCACTTTGTTAAACCTTACAAAATTTCAGTCCTTGCCTCATAAAGCCTGCCATGAGAATACACAATGGAATAGGTAAAGGTTACAAACCACCCACATTCTATGAACAGCAAAAGGAAGGGTTTGGGTAATTCATCACAACACTAAAACTGTCACAAAAGTTGGCCGAATAAGCCAGTGTACCTGCTTATGAAATGAAGATTTTGCTAATACTACTTTACGAATAACTGTTTCCAAACATTTTACGCCCTCAGTCCAAGCCTCCCTCCTCCGAACAGAATCGCCCTTACTTGACACGTGTCATCTGCCTATCGCTGCAGGACAGAGGCTTAGCCTTCCTCTTCCACACAGGCTCTTATCTTTAGTCTATGTCCAAAACCTATCCTTCTCCCCTCCTCCCCTGCAGTAGGGAATAAACGAGGGGCCCACAATAAAGGAAACTCAATCCACTGCTGAGCGGGGCTATTTTCTCCGGTCCCACCGCAGACCCTGCCGCCCGCTGCGGGCTCGGGCGCCGCGGAGGCACGGAGCCCCCTCGGCTGCCATTTCGCACGCCGGGCTGTTTTCACAGAATCAGAGAACGGGTTGGGTTGCAAGGGACCTTAAAGAACATCCAATTTCAAGCCTCCTGCCACGGGCAGCGCCACCTCCCACCGGACCAGGCCGCTCAAAGACCCATCCAACCCAGCCTTAAACACCTCCAGGGATGGAGCAGCCACAACTTCCCTGGGCAAACCTGTACCAGGGCCTCACCACCCCCATAGTGAACAATTCCTCCCTAACGCCCAATCTCCACCTTTTCCCTCCAACCTAAAGCCACGAAAGCCTCCTTTTCCCCAAGGCGAGGAGGCCCCGCGGCGCTGAGAGACCCGCCCCTCCCTGAGCCCGGGGCCACCCCCCCAGCCTGTGGCCCGCGGCGCAGGCCCCGCCGCCCCGGCCTCCGCCTGCCACCCCACGGGCAGGTGCGGCGGCCCCCGGCCTCCCCCTTCTCCTCCTCCTCCTCGGCCCGCGCCCCCCCGGCCCGGCCCCTCGCAAAGCCCTCCCCTCGCCGCCGCCGGGCCTCGCACCGACACGGCGGCGGCCTCCCCCGCGCCCCGGGCCTCCCGCGCTCCGCAGCCCCCGCCGGCGCCTCTCGAGGCTCCCCGCCCCCGCCTCACCTCTTTGGGGACGAGCTGGCTCTCCTCGCTGGGCACCATGGCCGGGGTGCGCGGCGGCGCCGGACCCGCAGCAGGCTGAGCAGCGGCGTCAGCAGCAGGAGGCGGGGGGACGCCGGCAGCTCATCCTCCTCCCCCGCCACCGCCCCAGCCCGCGCGGGCGGTGCCGCAGCCCCCGCCCAGCAGCGCCAAAATGGCCACCGGCGCGGCTCTCGCGAGATTCGCCCTGGACCCGCGCCGCCCTGTGCCTGCCCGGCGTGGGGCGCCGTGCCCGCTTCTCCCGCTCGGGCCCGCGGTGGTGCGGGGCGGTCCTACCCGTCTCGGAGCTTCTGCTGCAGCTGTAGCGAGTGATGGCGAGGTCGCAGCGTGCGTGGAGGCCGTGGTTGCTTCGAAGAGCCCTCCCGTGGGAATCGTAGGATGGCCTGAGTTAGAAGGAAAACGCAGGGATAGAATCATAGAATCACCAGGCTGGAAGAGACCCATCGGATCATCGAGTCCAACCGTTCCTATTAAACACTAAACCATGTCCCTCAGGACTTCATCTACCCGTGCCTTAAACACCTCCAGGGAAGGTGAATCAACCACTTCCCTGGGCAGCCTGTTCCAATACCCAATGACCCTTTCTGTGAAAAACTTCCTCCTAATGTCTAGCCTAAATCTCCCCTGGTGGAGCTTGAGGCCATTCCCTCTTGTCCTGTCACTTGGGAGAAGAGGCCAGCT